>JASAND010017329.1:0-38868 GCA_030248195.1 Trissonchulus latispiculum | reverse complement strand
AAATGAGCTAAAAATTGGTATTTCTTACACGTAGAAAAACAGGAAAAGTTCTCCGCAGTGCCAGGATTTAAGCTAAAAATAGTAATTTTTACGAAAAAACCGGAAAAAGTTTCGAAAATTGACCTATTTTGGCAAATATTTGGGCCCCCGAAAATCCCGGGGGGGGGGGGGGCGATTTCGGGGGAGGCTGCATTTTCTAGGGGGGGGGGAATCACTATCGGGGAGGCCCCGCCGCCCACCCGGTAAAAATACCCTGCATAATATATGCCATACCGCTGCGATCCCTCCGGTGCGAACTTGAGTGCGACTTTGAGTTGGGTAAGCCACTTTTCAAACGGAATATAGTCAAGCGGGAAAAAAACCCACTCGCCAATGCGGGAAAAAAACCCATCCCCAGTGTGGGCTTACCGGTATGAGCTATCTAGGATTTTAATAGCCTATCTTGAAGAGCATCCAAAATAACCCAGGAGGGTGTATTATTGTCGCTCCCATCAAGTCCAACCCAGCAAATTTTTTGGGACTTTGAAATTTTCGAAAATTTTGGTCCGTCCAAGTGCCGAAATTTGGCAGAACTTTGCTTGGCCACCCTGAACTACTGGAAAGATCTAGACCAAAGCGGATTGTATGTATGTGTAGGGCATCTGTTGCGCTTCATGATGATATATGCCACACTGCTCTAACCCTCTGGTGCGACCTGGGGGTGACCTGGAGTTGGCGGGAAAAACAAACCCACATGCGGGAAAAACCCACTTTTCAAAATTGAAAATTTTTCTAAGCATTAGCAGGAAAGATCAAACTAATACATACATTTGTTTAACAGAGCCTATAGATTAAATTGGTATAGGTTTTACCTGGGTTCGTTCTGTTGTGGGAGGTCTAGGGGGTCAAAATCGGACATAATATTTCAAGCCAAAATTTCAATTTTGGCCAAAAATGCTTATTTTTGCCTTAAAATGGGTCTAGTTTGGTTTCAAATACAAGAAAAACACGTTTTCTACACGATAGGATGCTTAAACTGCCGAAAATAAACAATTTTAAAATTTCCAAAATTTGCCTATGTTTACGTGTTAAACATACCAAATTTTCAAAAGTCACTATGACCTCAATTTTTCAACAAACTAATATATTTTGATGCAGTTGTACTTACCAAAACAACCCGCTCTTTCATTTGGAACGGTTAGAAATGCTCCTGGCAACTTGCCAAAAAAATTGTCGGGGTGGGTTTTTTCCCGCATATGGGTTTTTTCCCGCATTGGGTTTTTTTTCCCGCCAGTTTGGGACAATTTTTCTCACTAACGGCGCACCCTAGAGAGGTGTTCTATACCTCATAAGAAAGCTTACGACTAGGCCTAGCTGCCTGTATAGTCAGTATTTCAATACCTCAAACCAGTAAAAAGTTCTGGCCAAAAATCTGAAAAGTGGGTTTTTTTCCCGCTTGACTATATTTTTGTAACCTCTAGCAGGAAACCTTAGATAAACATATACGTGTGCTTAATAGAGCCTGTAAATTAAATTAGTATAGGCTTTATGTTATGTGTGGTCGGGGCAGTTTCATAAAAATTCTGCTGGCATGAGAGTACTAGCATGCTAGTATACGTACTCGCAAGCAGTAGCGTAGGTACAAAAAATTTTCAGGGGGCGGTTTGACCGAAAACGGGGGGGGTAAAAGTTTTGCGCAACAATTGTACGCACACTACGTACATAAGCTTGTTAATATTTGTAAAGTTTTCTAAGGTTCATGATAGAAATGTGGTATAACCGACAGAGTCACGCTAAAACCCGAAGCGGGGCGTTGAGCTGAGAGAATTTTTGAGAATATTTTTCAATTTTGCCATTAAAACACTGTTGAAACATTGAATTCTTTGCATTGCATATCCCAAATTCCCAAATCACATTTTGTTAATTTGCTGTATATTTATTTTCGACTTCTACAATCTCGTGCTAAAACTCAGCCTAAGATGTTCTAAGGGTATTCTAATCCAATCCACCGTTTAAGGCAGATCATGTATGGAATATTTTAATATACTTAATAACAATACTGCAAAACAGATAAAACGAAGAGAAGTAAAGCAAAACGGTAAAAGTCGCGCCGAAGGCGAAACAAATTAAAATAAAGTACAAATAAATGCACTAATTTTTGGAGCATTTCAGTACAATTTCTTTGTGATTATTATAAACTTAAACGCCCGGGCTTAAAATTCTGCTTCTGGCCAATTTTTTCCAGAGGGGCGAAACCATTTCGGGGGGGGGGGGGGGGCCGCCTCCCTCCCCGCATCCACGCTAGTGCTCGCATGCTTAGTGCGAGCTACAAGTGAATCTGTTTCATAATAAATTTGGGGATTTGCTCCCCTCCCAGGTCACCAAAATAAATCTGCTATGGTGCCATTTCAAGCTAAAGTTTTCAATTTTGTCAAAAATGGCTAATTTTCCACTAAAATGCGTCCCGTTTGGTTTTAAATGTAATAAACACAAGTTTTCTATGTGACAGGATGCTGAAAATGCAGAAATTCAGCAAATAAAATTTCAAAAAATTCCAAAATTTTCCTATGTTTACTACACGTGTTAAACATATATACAAAATCTTCATTCTTCAAAATTCAAGTTCTCCCGAATTTTCAAAAATGTTGGTATATATTTTTCGATGTATATATATATATATATATATATATATATATATATATACCTAATAAGGTAAGGTCTACTAAAAACAATCCGCTCTTTCAAATGGCACCGTCAAAATTATTCTGGCACACTTCTAACAAAAAATCCGGGTGGCTTTTTTCCGCAACATTTTAATTTCTCTCTAACGACAGGGCCTAGGGACAAACTATACCTCATGCGAAAGCTTATAACAAACCCTAATAAAATATATAGTATATATCAAAGCCGTGCTAGCCCAAACCGTCGAAAGTTCTGACCCAAGAAATAAAATTTGGGTTTTTCTCGCTTGACTATGCACATATTATACGTACAGCATTTACAAATTTCAGATATATATATATATATATATATATATATATATATATACACATTTTCAGCTAAGATTAAACACACACTTTTATCAAGACTCAACAACTACAACATATGGATTAACTAAGACTCGACAACTACTGATAAACAGCTCTTTACATCATCACCGTGCTTATATATATCGCAGAAGGGTATATATATATATCAATGATAACATCATAAAAAATCCAAGCATGTAACTTTTATTTTTTGCAAGAGGGAGCAGAGCTGGAAGTGGGCCAAAATTTTTGACCGGTGACCCGAGGGCTTTTGACGCTAACCACCTGACCCACATGGGTGTTATCAAGGAGAGGGGTTTTGGGGGTTGTTTTGGGGGTTAAAATACTACCTTTGAGGTAGTATTTTATCAATATTCCGTTACAAAAAGTGCAAATTTTTGTCAAAACTCCCTAATTTTCAATATCTTGGATACAACCCTGCTGACCCATACCCGTGGCCGGCGGAAAATTATATGACCCGCACGACCCACTTTTGGTTAATGATGCATTAAGGCTAAATCTTGGCCAGGAATATAATAATGGAAACATTTATATAAGTAGCTGTTTAAACCAGTTGAACATGAGTGCAGTTAAAGCAACCGATCTAAATACGTAGAATCTTAGATAATATATTGGAAACTGAAATAAATGAAAGAAAAACAATGGCACAATTATGAAACCTTTTCGGGAGCACAATTAGCAGACGGCCGTAATGGTCTAATTTCTATCTCTAAAAATTTACTGAGCGTGAAGGGAAAAATTTTGCGGACAGTTCTTACATTGTATATATACCTGCATAAACTCAAACTTGCACATGTTTTTTTGCTATGTATTTACAGAAATCATGGCAGTGGTAGTGGTAGATGTCAAACGCTCTATATAGTTTTTCAAAATATTGCATCACTTCGCGGAAACTGTGATAATTTTGGCAATGGCCACACGTGTTGGCCACACCGCTGGGTTTTCTTTAGTGGCGGGCTCCCCCACTCGTTCCGACACTTTTTTGGGCTTCCCCCACTCACTACACGGTGTCCAGAAAATGCAAAAGTTTAACGATTTTTGTCAAAAATCGTCTATTTTGGTACTAAAACTTGATGTTTTGAGCACTTTTTATTTCTAAAACCCAGCACCCGACCCGACCCATGGGTACCCGTGACCCACTGCCAGCTCTGAGAGGAGAACATCAAAGAACCGAAAGCTGGCTTAAAACGTGTTATATTATTTAAGATACAGTACGAACAAACCTTGTGAAAACTCCCATTTGGCGAAGTGTTATTTCTGGAGACACTTCAAATAATATTAGGCAAAATCGCAATATTTATATAGACAAATTTTACATTTCCCCGAAAATGCCTCGCCAGCAGTACATCAACGCAGTACATATATGTATATTCGTGGACGGAGTTACCTACAGGAGAAGTCGAAGAACGTTTTAAAATTGTAACAAATCTGTAGTGGAGATGGTTTCAGAAGAAGATTCGTGCAAACAACTCTTAAATTTTAAATTAAAGTATAATCATTTTTGAAATTATGATCTGTAATAAATGAACAAGTTGCACGCGCCGTGTGTGTGTGTGTGTTGTGTGTGAGGTGTGTGTGTGTTGTGTGTGTGTGTGTGTGTGTGTGTGTGTGTGTGTGTGTGTGTGTGTGTGTGTGTGTAGTGTGGGTTTTCTACCCTCCACCTCGCCGCACCTTTCAGAACAAAGTCTACATTGATTTATTCAACAACAACGCCACGCCCTTAAAAACAGCGCTTATATAATGTACATAAACTTATTTTTGCAAAAGCACACATTCATCACTAAAATAATCAAAATGATGACGCAGGATTTCGAACAGACAATCTAGGAGGAGTGGGCGGTCTAGGTGTGGTTCCAGCAAGGGAAAAAGGCTGGCTAAGCGGATTAGCCGCAGTATAGCAACCATCCTGGGGTGGGCCAGCAAGGGGCTCATTAGTACCAGGAGAATAGGAGGGTACAACAGAGTCAAGCACTGATGACGAAGGCGGCATAAAGATACCATCAGCATGTCCACTAGACAAATACTGGCCGTTATAGAGAACAAATTCGGGAGACTGTCTAGCAATCATCGGAATTGGATTAGAGTGGGGAGCAGCTGCCGAATTAGGACTTACCCGTGGATGTTTGTTGGGTGTGGGTGACTGATCAAAGGAGGCTCTAGCAACAGGAAAAGGACCGCGTGTCACAGAGTATCTATGACAATTGGAATTAGAGTTCATAGCCGAGATGGCAGATCGGCCAGAAAACTTAGAAGAAATAGAACTGGGTTGGGAAATGTAGGATGAAGAGGTGGCGGTATTAAAACCAGCTCCAAGGGATAGATTCATGGGAGATCCAGCCACTGAGCCGGTGAATGAGACCGGCAGGCCCAGAGGTTGCTGGAATGGGAAAGGGGATTTATTTGGACTGATGTGAGGAGCCAAAAGGTGTGCTCCAACGGACCCACTGTGGTCAACATTTGACATCCAAGACCCGCTGTAGGAATGACCCACTTCCGGAAGAAGTGGCTGTCTACGACTGCTCGAACAGTTACTGGGCGATGAGGAGGGAATGTTTGTAGGTTTACGCGGCGATATCATGCCACCGCGATCAGGAACATTCGTCACATCTGCATTCCCCAAAGCCAGTTTCGACGCATTGGAAGCTACCGAGGACACCACCTCGGCAACCCGGTCTACGGGAAGAAGGGCTGGCCCAGAGCCCGACGCAGCTGGAGCGTCCGAGGATCGGGACGAATCCATCGAATCGTTTGGCGGGGCCAGTTTACGAACTCGATCCATTGTCTGTATAATAGTGTCCAAATCAGCCGGGCCTGGAGACCGAGATTTCCCCTTAGAATTGTTCCCAGGCACAGTTGGCAATAGTTCCACCTGAACGACAGGTTTTGACGGTAAGGGTTTTCTGACAGACACTGACGAAGCGCCGCTGCTAGCGTCAGCTGAACGATAGGAAGGTGATATCCGTGAGGACTGAACCAGGCAGGATTTCGGTTTGGGCGGATTGGGAGAAGTGTTAATCTGAGGGCCCATCAGACTGAGTCCGGAATCAGTGAAGGGGCTTCCGGTTCCAATCCCAACAACAGACGGACTATTAAAGGCAGAGGGGATGGACGAACTTGAAGGACTAGAATAGACACTACTCGGACCAGTGGAGGAGCCCAGCGGCTGACTGTCCTGCGATGACGGAGTAGCACCAAGCGAAGTCAAACTGGACACGGAAGGGGGAACAGAAGTGGCCGTAGTAGCAGAGAGTTTATCATGTAAGGAAGGATTCGCCGGTTTACTGGTAACGCGGGCGGTAGCGGACGAAGATGTCGATGGCAGGGCTGAACTGTTGCCAGAAGAACTGGCAGTGAACGCTGTATTAATACTGACACTACCATTAAGACTGCTGCCAGTCGAATTAATGGACGAGGACGAGGCAGCAGTTAGGGCATTGAAAAGCGTGGGCTCCTTCTTTTTGGCCTCCTGAACCAGCTCCTTGGCAGTACAGTATTTCACTGGGATCAGGACAGACAGGGTACGATGAACAAAGCTTTTCATGTAGTGACGACTGAGTATCTGATTGTATTGAGCTTGATCTATGGCAGCACGAAAGACAGACACAAGGGCAGAGTGCAGATCATCCGTCCAGGTGATACGTCGCTGCGGAGCAGAAGTTTCCCGGCCAGTCTCAGCAGCATCACCATCACTGTCTGCTTTACTACGCTTACGAGCCTGGGCATATGAGCGGTCAGCAGCTGCTAGAGCTGGGCAAATCAACTGTTTCAGCTCTGCCAAAGCCTCTTCCAACTGACGGTCGACTTTGCTTTTCTCCACGGAAACGTTCGATTTAGACGGAGTCACACTGTGAGATGTGGACTTCTGAGTGGAGGATGGGGTTGTTTCTGTGCCAACTTTTGACGGCGGCGAACTGTCAGTGTGCCTAGTCAGCACGACAACAGGAGAAAGACTGCTGGCTATCACGTTGGAGTTAACGACAGTGGCACTCGGCAAACCACCAGAACCGGCGGCTGTTGAATTAGAAGCTTTCTTTGTACTGTTTTCCGTTACATCGCTTCGAATCTTTAGCACAAATCGTTTGATGGCCTTCCTCTGTTTGCCAACCATGGCACAAAGGCAACCATAAGCGGACGCCTTAAGGGGCGTCACCTGACTAACAATATCATCAAACTCCAGCAAGAATCGATGAGCATCTGCAGACGGGAAAATTTTTCGCAAATTTTCCGACCTAGACTGAGCCATTTCAGCCAGCAACTGTTTCAGCAAATTCTTGACTCTCAAAAGTACATCCTTGTCCACGCTGACTTCCATTTTCTGCTGAAAAAAGTACTTGTCAATATCCTTCGCCGTCATAATCGTTGGTTCCGTTGACGCCTCTGACGCTGACGGCTGTACAGCTGGTTTTTCCGAGCAATTTGAAGTTTTCGCCGCAGTCGCTGAATCTTCCGTCACACCCTTGGACACAGTAAGATGATTGTCCTTGACTTTGACCGGCTTAGCTTTCAGGGTGGGTGGACGTCCACGCATCGTTTCTCGCTCACTCCCTGCCTCCGGCTGCTTTCCACCACCCTCCTTAGACTTAGGAAGCTCTGGCAACAACTTCTCTTTCGCAGAAGCAGAATTCTGACTACCCTTTTCCTTGTCCTTGGAGACTAGTTTATAGGACGGCTTCCCAGACCCCGTCGCATCTGCTGAGCCGCCAGCTGAAGGCTCCTTGTCACCCTGTTCAGAGGATGTGGCACTAACACTGTTTCGAGAGGCGGCCAATTTCTGGGCCACCGTCATCAGGGCTTCATCTTCGCTGCTTGATTCGTCCAGACTTGCTGCTGGATCCGGACATCTACCGGCGTCAGCAACTGATGATCTATCTACAACCTCTTCAATAGTCAGATCAATGACAGATGAGTCTTTCAAGGAATTTCCGCCGTTAACCGCCGTAGTTCCAGCAGTCGCAGCAGCAGGCTGATGACACTTTGCAGATTTTGACAGATGGCCAGGTTGTTTCGGCTTACGTTTGAGCTTGGCTAAGCTCTGATCAGAAGAAGCAGCAAAACTGATCTTTTTCTCCGCTTTTTTAGCAATTGATTCCTTCACAGCGGATTTATCAGAGGAAGCCGTAGCGGAAGGACCGTTGCTGGGTTGGACAGAAACGTTTTCTTCTGCACGCGGCGAAGCGACAGCGACTGTAGGAACAGTTGTCGCCTCCGTAGTCGACGCCACGTTGGACGTTTCGGATTGGAGCGGTTCCTCAGTGGCTGCAGTTTCTGTTTCGTTTTCTTCTTCTTCTTCTTCGTCTCCTTCTTGTTCTTCTTCGTTGTCGTCATCTGAAACCGTGGAGCTCTCCGAGTCAGAACCGCCAGCTTCTCGGAATTCCAACGGTCCAGAATTCACATAGTAGCCGCCGTACTTCGTATTGAGGATGGAGGGAATCAACTCATCGTAGGCGTGACCATCATCGATGAAAGGGTCTGACTTATCATAACCCATGCCCAGATCAAAAAAGTCGGTCACTTCGCCGACACGGGGCCGGACTCCATTGCGAGTTTTCGATTTTTCACTTCGCTTGTCACCTCTAGTTCCGCCCTTCTGGGCATACTTACTCTCGATTCGACGGACAATTTCAGCCAGCCGCTGATGTTCCTCGCTGCCAGGAAAGAGCATACTGTTACTGTCACTGGAACCACCAAGACTGATCCCTTCCTCAAGGCGCGGTCCCGCACCATCAAGACCAGAAGGACCGGCAGCCCCATCGAGATCATGGCCCGCCTGAACGGATGATTCCTGCCCAGCAGTTTGGCCACGAGCCAGGTGAGACATGTTAAAATGGGCATAGGAGCGATTGGTGGGCTCAAATAGTTCTAAGCTTAGACTACGACGTTTCACGTTGAAAGAATCCGATTTGTTGTGCTGCTGAGCAGATGAAGAGGTCGTCTTTTCGGCCAAATCGATGCGATTCATGATTAAAAATTATATGACGGAAGTTGAAACCGTTCCAATAAGAGCCGTATCTGGAAAATTATTAGGTAACCAATATATGCAGACGCCAATTGTTTAAGCACATAAGACCAGTCTAAAATGAGGGGCCGTAAATAGCTGATTGAACGGATAAACGAGCATGTGCGTAAGAATGCCCTTAACAAAACCAATACACAGAACGCTATGGATCCAATGTTCAAACCCAAATCTAAAACAATAAATAATTTCTCAAAGACGTGCGCTGAGCCAAGTCCTTGCGGATGTTTTAAGATTAATTTTTAAACTTTAAATTAATTTTCCAGCTGACTTAAAAAGCGATTCGTTTCACGATTGATCTTTTCAAGCTACCATGGGGAATAAAGTAGAAAGAGGGACAGCAAATTTAGATGAGATTGAATTTATATAGTCAAGCGGGAAAAACCCACTCGCCAATGCGGGGAAAAAACCCACCCCCAGTGTGGGCTTACCGGTATGAGCTATCTAGGATTTTAATAGCCTAACTTGAAGAGCATCCAAAATAACCCTGGAGGGTGTATTATGGCAGCTCCCTATGCTTCCCTGCAAATTTTTTGGGACTTTGAAATTTTTGGAAATTTTGGTCCGACCAAGTGCCGAAATTTGGCAAACTTTGCCGGGCCACCTTGAACTACTGGAAAGACATAGACTAAAGCGGATTATATGTACCTGTAGGGCATCTGTTGCGCTTCATGATGATCTATGCCACACAGCTCTGACCCCTCCGGTGTGACCTGGAGTTGGCGGGAAAAAACCCACGGCGGGAAAAACCCACTTTTCAAAATCAATTTTTTTTCTAACCATTGACCGGAAAGGTCAAACCAATACATATATACATTTGTTTAATAGAGCTTACAGTTTAAATTGGTATAGGTTTTACCTGGGTTCGTACTGTTTTGGATGGTCCAGGGGGTCTAAATCGAACACGGTGCCATTTCAAGCCAAAATTTCAATTTTGACCAAAAATGCTTATTTTTGCCTTAAAATGGGTCTAGTTTGGCTCTAAATACAAGAAAAACACGTTTTCTACACGATAGGATGCTTAAACTGCCGAAAATAAACGATTTTTAAAAATTTCCAAAATTTGCCTATATTTATGTGTTAAGGATATACAACATTTTCAAATGACCATATGACCTCAATTTTAGTACAAAAACTAATATATTTTGATGCAGTTGTACTAAAAGCACAACCCGCTCTTTCATTTGGAATGGTTAGAAATGCTCCTGGCAACTTGCCAAAAGTTGTTTGGGGTGGGTTTTCCCGAATATGGGTTTTTTCCCGCCAGTTTGGGACAATTTTTCTCGCTAACGGCACACCCTAGAGAGGTGTTCTATAGCTCATAAGAAAGCTTACGACTAGGCCTAGCTAGCTGTATAATCAGCATTTCGATATGTCAAACCATTAAAAAGTTCTGGCCAAAAATCTGAAAAGTGGGTTTTTTACCCGCTTGACTATATACAAATTAGTCACTGCGAAAGGCATTTCAAGCATCACAGGATCGCGGTGGCGGTGTAAAATAAAGCTGCGGCCTTATTTTGAACGTAGAAACAAGCTGACAATAAAGGTTATGGGTTTAAAACCACGGTCTAATGTATACGTATGTAAATTATGGTCTATAGATTAGGTATATATAGCAAGCTTGACAAAAAAATCAAAATTCAGTTTTTTGGCTGGAACTTTCGCAAAACTAAACCAAATCGATTACTTTGAGGACCCATGGATAGGTGTTTGGCTAAGCTTTAAACCACCCCAGTTTCGTTGCTCTAGGACCTACCAGTAAGTTGCAGTAGACGAAAATGTGTGATTTTTTTGTTAAAGGTTTAACAAAAAAATCACCCGTTAACAAAAAACTCAGTGGCGGATCGGATCCCAGAGAGCAGCTAGCAACTTTTTCTCATCAGTTTTGGATAGAGCGCACTAAATAACGTATTTAGAACCCAAAACCGCTAACCCAGTGTTCCAACTAAGGCAACTGACCCCGCCGATGTCTTAGTGGTCACTGATGTCCCCCGACAGCATCCAGTATGAAGTCTCTGGCGGCTCTAAAGTGCCGTTTTAAAGGCTAAAACGTTGTTTTTTTCGTGTTTGTGAGTGATTATAACCTATCTCCAGGCATTTTGGCAGAGAATCTCAGAACTTCGTATGTTGGTCGGGTATGACCCACGGTCACGTGACCGATGCCGGACCCGTCCGGACCCTTCAGGTACCAAATGGAAAGTCCGAAGTGGCTATAAACATGTTCTAGGAGGTTTTCTAGGGCGCTGAATTAAAATCTGGCATTAGTTTTTAGGTAACTATAGGCTAATACTGACTTCTGGGATCACGTTCAGGGTATTTTTAGGGATATTTTTTCCGGGGGGGGGGGCTTCCCGGGCCCCCCCCCCGGGCCCGGGGGGGGGGGGGGAAGAAATTTTAGGGGGGGAACAATTTTTTTGCAAAAATGAGCCAAAACATGGTATTTTTTGGCGTATTTTGCATGGTGAAACGCAAAAAGTTCTCAAAAATGCCAGGATTTAAGCTAAAAATAGCTATTTTTACGAAAAAATCTTTGGCAAAAATTTGGGCCTCCAAAAAATCCGAGGGGGGGGGGAAAGCAAAAATCCCGGGAGGGGGCGATTTCGGGGGGAGGCATTTTCGGGGGGCCCTCCCCCCCCCTGTAAAGAATACCCTGACGTTTACCGTCGGACGGTTCAGGACCGGCTTGTTACCAGGTTGGACTCCCAGAAGTGCCAGGCAACCTCAAAAACAACGGGTAAAGGGTTTTCGAGGTCGCTGAGCTCGAATTTGACGTTAGTTTTGCCCTAGCTGCTGTTCTGACTTCAGTAACGAAACATGAAAATGATTTTTTATTTGTTCAAATTTTAACAAAAAAATCACCCACCCCAGGACGGCTCAGAGGCCCACTGGGAACTTCTATATATGTATCGATAGCTGTCAGTCAAGACATGTCACATGCACAATATGAGTTGCCTAGGGGTTTGCCTAGGTTATATATTTTGTGGGCGAACTAATATGGGCACAGCGTCGCCGAACAACGCATATCCGCGGGCTGTAAATATTACACATTCATCTATATCGATTTCTAGACCTTAAATTATAGCTCCAGATTCTAAATTAGATGATATATAGTCAAGCGGGAAAAAAACCACTCGCCAATGCGGGAAAAACCCACCCCTGTGTGGGCTTACCGGTATGAGCTATCTAGGATTTTAATAGCCTATCTTGAAGAGCATCCAAAATAACCCTGGAGGGTGTATTATGGTATAGCAAGCTTAACAAAAAAATCATCCGAAATTTTAACAAAAAAACTCACCCCACCCTGACTCACAGGAAAGTCGCAGAGACCCAAATTTTTTCATGGTGATAGCCACACATCTCGACATTACAGCCTGTGAGTTTGAGCCCCTAGGCCCTCTCCATGCGTTCAGGGCAGACCTTTAAGTGAGGGTAACCAAAAGTGACCTCAAAAACGTTCATGACCGAAGTTCGAATTTCGGCTATTTACCAAGGGAAAACCCTAGGCAACCCATATTGGACATATGACATGTCCTGACTGTGGGCTATCGATACATATATAGAAGTTCCCAGTCGGACCTCTGAGCCGTCCTGGGGTGGGTGATTATTTTGTTAAAGTTTTAACAAATAAAAAAGCATTTTTATGTTTTGTTACTGAAGCCAGAACAGCAGCCAGAGCAAAACTAACGTCGAATTTGAGCTCAGCGACCTCGAAAACCCTTATAGCCGTGGTTTTTGAGGTTGCCTGACACTTCTGGGAGTCCAACCTGGTAACCAGCCGGGCCTGAACCGTCCGACGGTAAACGTGATCCCAGAAGTCAGTATTAGGCCATAGTTACTTAAAATCTAATGCCAGATTTGAATTCAGCGCCCTGGAAAACCCCCTAGGACATGTTTATAGCCACTTCGGACTGTTCAGTTGGTACCTGGAGGGTCCGGCAGGGGTCACGTGACCGTGGGTCATACCCCACCAACACACGAAGTTCTGATTTTCTCTGCCAAAATGCCTGGAAATAGGTTATAATCACTCACAAAGACGAAAAAACAACATTTTAGCCTTTAAAACGGCACATTAGAACCACCAGACTTCATACTGGACGCTGTCGGGGGCCATCAGTGACCACTGACCACTAATACTTCGGTGGGGTCAGTTGCATTAGTTGGAGCACTAGGCTAGCGGTTTGGGGTTCTAAATACGTTATTTAGTGCGCTCTATCCAAAACTGATGAGAAAAAGTTGCTAGCTGCTCTCTGGGATCCGATCCGCAACTGATTTTTTTTGTTAACGGAACCTTTAACAAAAAAATCACACATTTTCGTCTACTGCTACTTACTGGTAGGTTGTAGAGCAACGAAACTGGGGTGATTTTAAAGCTTAGCCCAAGACCTATCCATGGGTCCTCAAAGTAATCGATTTGGTTTAGTTTTGCGAAAGTTCCTGCCAAAAAACCGAATTTTGATTTTTTTGTTAAGCTTGCTATAGCTACCTATGCCTCCCTGCAAATTTTTTGGGACTTTGAAATTTTTGGAAATTTTGGTCCGACCAAGTGCCGAAATTTGGCTGGCATTTTTTTAGTGGGGGGGGGGGGGGGGTTGGGCCCCTCCCACTTTTCGGTTCCCCCTCCACTTTTCGGAGCCCCCCCCACATTTCGCCAAGCCCCCACCCACTTTTTTGGGGGTCGCCCAAAAGTGTCTAAAAATTAGGTTTTTGGGGTCAAATTTTCAAAAATTTTCTCAATTTTTAGCTAATTTATGGACTTATATATAAGCTCAGTTTAAGCTACTCGCTTTTTTGCGTTTTTAGATTAAAAATGCTAATTTTTCGCTAAAAATTTCGGTATATTTTACATTTGGCTCGCCCCCCCCCACTTTTCGGAAGCCAACCCCACTTTCAAAACCCTAAAAAATGCCAGTTTGGCAAACTTTGCCGGGCCACCCTGAACTACTGGAAAGACCTAGACCAAAGCGGATTATATGTACCTGTAGGGCATCTGTTGCGCTTCATGATGATATATGCCACACTTCTCTGACCCCTCCGGTGCGACCTGGGGGTGACCTGGAGTTAGCGGGAAACACGGCGGGAAAAAACCCACTTTTCAAAATTAATTTTTTTCTTACCATTGACCGGAAAGATCAAACCAATACATACATTTGTTTAATAGAGCTTATAGATTAAATTGGTATAGGTTTTACCTGGGTTCGTACTGTTATGGATGGTCCAGCGGGTCTAAATCGGACACGGTGCGATTTCAAGCCAAAATTTCAATTTTGACCAAAAATGCTTATTTTTGCCTTAAAATGGGTCTAGTTTGGCTCTAAATATAAGAAAAACACGTTTTCTACACGATAGGATGCTCAAACTGCCGAAAATAAACAATTTTTAAAAATATCCAAAATTTGCCTATGTTTATGTGTTAAGGCCGGTTTACACGATCAAATTCTCGTCAAATAAAATTGATCAAATATATTTTAACAGCTAAATATTTGACCAAATTGCCTGTTTACACTGTCAAAATTGCATCAAATAATTTGACCAAATTTTGATCAAATTGGGCGCCAGTTTGAATTTGCTCGCGTAGAAACTGATCAGTAAAAAGCACAAACTAGTGTTTTCTTGTTAACTCAATGTGATTCTGAATCCAAACCTACATAAACGCCCTTGCGTCAGAGGTTGGTAAAAAGATCTAAAGCAATTTACAGTTTCAAAAACTTTTCATTCGCGATTTTTAAATAAAAATTATTTCATCGGTTTTTTGAACATTTGGCAATTTAAAATTATTTATTCATTTAAATCAAATTCAAAGTATATTTAATGGAAGTGTATGCTATTACAGTCCTGTGATTTTGCACATTGTGTTGAAACTTGAAAGACCGTAGAGAAACTGCATGTGTGAAGAAACAAAAAAGCTATGCTTCAAATTGATTTAGGGTCACGTGATCCACCTGCTAAAATGTCATTGGACAAGCCGTCAAATATTTTATGGTTTTTGCGCACTGACCAAACCAATTAGATAGTGTGACTGCAATTTAATGGCAAATTTGACGGAATTTGATGCCCGTTCAAACAATCAAATTTGGTCAAATTGCCAGTTTGGTCAAATTTGATCAAATTTATTTGACGAAAATTTGATCGTGTGAACCGGCCTTAAAAGATACAATATTTTCAAATGACCATATTATGATCTCAATTTCAGTACAAAAACTAATATATTTTGATGCAGTTGTACTAAAAACAACCCGCTGTTTCATTTGGAATGGTTAGAAATGCTCCTGGCAACTTGCCAAAAATTTTTTGGGGTGGGATTTTTCCCGCATATGGGTTTTTCCCCGCAGTGGGATTTTCCCCCGCCAGTTTGGGACAATTTTTCTCGCTAACGGCACACCCCAGAGAGGTGTTCTATAGCTCATAAGAAAGCTTACGACTAGGCCTAGCTAGCTGTATAATCAGCATTTCGATATGTCAAACCATTAAAAAGTTCTGGCCAAAAATCTGAAAAGTGGGTTTTTTACCCGCTTGACTATATATATGCAAATTAGTCACTGCGAAAGGCATTTCAAGCATCACAGGATCGCGGTGGCGGTGTAAAATAAAGCTGCGACCTTATTTTGAACGTAGAAACAAGCTGACAATAAAGGTTTTGGGTTTAAAACCACGGTCTAATGTATACGTATATAAATTATGGTCTATAGATTAGGTATATATATATAACAAGCTTGACAAAAAAATCAAAATTCAGTTTTTTGGCTGGAACTTTCGCAAAACTAAACTAAATCGATTACTTTGAGGACCCATGGATAGGTGTTTGGCTAAGCTTTAAACCACCCCAAGGTGGTTACCAACTACCCTTTAAACCCCCTTTAGCTCATAAGAAAGCTTACGAATAGGCCTAGCTACCTGTATAATCAGCATTCCGATATGTCAAGTCAAACTAGGGTTGGGCATCGGAAAAAAGTCCCGGAAAACAACGGTTTTTTCCGTTTTTTTCCTTTTTTCCGGAGGGTCGGAAAAAAACGGAAAAAAGTCGGAAAAGTTTAATCATTCTGGGAAGTTTTACAAGTGTTCAAATGAAAAATTATAGTGATTTGTCTCAAATTTTGTTAATTTTTTCCAAATTATATATTAGTTTTACTTTGAGTTTGCTCTTATTTTGAAGCCCGAACTTAATTTGAAGTTTTCTTAATTTTTCATTAAGTATATACTCAGTTTTTTGAACTATTATTGTCAGTTCAACGAGAAACTAACTATTTTTGAATTTAACTGTTCAATTTAAACATTTCAGCTAACAGCTATAGCAAGGTTCACAAAAAAATCAAAAATCGAATTTTTGCTGGCAATTTCGCAAATGAAGTCCGATCAAAAAACTTTTGGTACGTATGGAACGGTAGTGACCCCCTCTACATATGGTGCAAATTTCATGCCGGTAGCCCTCGTGTAGCGTGAGTAATAAAAAATTTTTGTGATTTTTTTTTTTGTGAACGAATTCACAAAAAAAAATCACTCGTTCACAAAAAAAAATCACCACCGGATCTGATCTCAGGATATAGCTAGGAAATTTTTCTTTTCATGCATAAATAGAGCATAGTCCATAGTGTTATTATGTAAAAAAATTTGGACCCCCAAGTTTTTTTTGCACAGGCTGAACTTCGAATTTTGGTTCTCGGCCCCCGGGTCCAAAGTGGCTACCCAGACCAATGTGCTTGACCTTTATTATTGATATCAGGAAGCTAGGAATCCACTTATTTTGTGTTCTATTGCTCTAGTAAGCACAGAACAAACAATTTGGCGGAGTAATTTCGTATCTGGAATGGTCACGTGACTTGGCCTAGGGTCACGTGACCTGGGTCGGGGTCACGTGACTGACCAAAAATTTTATTTCAAGGTCCCAGAAGCCTAAAAACTCGCCTATATAGGTTTTTCGGTGCGTAGAATTCAAATTTGGCATTAGTTTTTAGGTAGCTTTTGCCCAGATAGGTGATCCTGACCACCCCCTGGGTCCGGAGGGTCCGGGCCGGGTCCATCGGCCGGACCGTCTATCAGAAGGGGGTTGAGGTACCTAAAACGTGCTCTATATAGGTTTTCCGGGTGGCTGAGCTCGAATTTGGCATTAGTTTTACCCTAGTGGTTTCCCCAGAGGCATTTTACAAAAAGTTGATAGTGATTTTTCTTTTGTGAACTTGTTCACAAAAAAAAAATCACCCACCGGTGGCGAACCCAGAGGACATGGCAGGGAATCCAATATATGGTTGGATAGCTTAGAGTTAGGACATGTCACATGCATAGTATGGGGTACCTGCGCAAAGTCCATAGTGAGTACCAGCAAAAATTTCAATTTTGGTCCGGAGTTGTCCGAGGGTCCGATTTTGGGTGGGTCGACTATTTTGGGCACCCTAGTCGGAGGAGTTGAGCCTCGGCAGCCAAACTTACATATGTTGGGGTTGGGACTTGTGGCTATTACCATGCAAAAAATTTTCCGGCTGCGGCTTGTTGTTAGCCGTCTAGGTGGGTGATTTTTTTTTGTGAATTTTCGGGGTGATTTTTTTTGTGAACCTTGCTATATGCTTTTAATTGCAACAGACCACTGTTCTTTGTTGCTACGAAGCCCTGCTTGCTTTTGCCCGCAAGGACAAAACATGCCTGGTGCCCTGGTGGCACATCTTTTTCAAATGGAAGCTGTAGCAAACGAGCTTTATACTTACATCTATAACTCCAAAGTTATGAAAGAATAAAAAATTATGCACACGGAAAAATTATTTGAAAGTTCTCACTGCTCCCAGAAACTAAGGTAACTGGGATTTGTGCCCATAGGCTGTTGAAACTTCGTTTGGACAAAATGTTTTACAATTGCTTAGTTTGGATACGTCGAAAAGCTTATATAAGCGGTCAAATGACGTTTACGTGCTGAAATATTCATTAAGACAGGCTATAAATGTTATTGAAACAAATTATGAGACGCTCCGACATGATTAGGACAGCGGAAAAAAAGTCGGAAAAAACCGGAAAAAAACCGGAAAAAAGTACTTTTTTTCCGCTCGACTTTTTTCCAGAAAAAACCAACCCTATGTCAAACCATTAAAAAGTTCTGGCTAAAAACCTGAAAAGTGGGTTTTTTCCCGCTTGACTATAATCTATATCCGAATATTCGTACCAGTCAGACTTTTCCTTCGAGAAAGTCTAAGCTTACTAGTGTTCATTTTATGCATTTATATAGCCATGGCATGGGGGAAAATAACCCACCCCTTTTTTGGGGGAAAAACCCACCCGCCTCCTGGACCAAGTGTTGAAGCTATGAGCTCCAACGCATAGCAGCAGAAAGCGCGACTCTTTCTTACCTACATGTGCGAAGCAGTGTTTGTTTTGCTCAAAAAAGTGCGCAATGACACACTTTTTTCTGAAATGAGCAAAAAATTTTGGGCTTGTGCGCACGCGTGCGCACTTTTTCTGCGGAAATTAGTGGAAATTACTTGCTCAAAGAGCTCCAAAAATCGCTCCTTGCTCTCAATTTCACAAAAATCTCTAGGTTTTTCCTGGGGGCTCCGCCCCCAGACCGCCGTAGCAGTTCTATGCCACTGCTTTATTGCTAAATTGTGACCTTATACAAACAACCATGGTATATATAATGAGTTAATAATTTAGCTTGTATATGCAAATCGCATTCATATTCAAGTTAGGAAATATACAGTACCCTACACGAGAAGGGTAACACTTGACGAAATCGCGAAGTTGGCGATACTGTGCGAATTGCGACATTCGTTTGCATTGGGGAACAGGGCTAACAGTTTAAGAAAATAGTCAACTTGACTATTTCGTTAGCTGCTACCCTTCTCGTGCAGTGTACTATATAAGTGGCTGCCAAATTTTAGTGTTCGTACCTTTAGCAGTTTTGGAGAAGAATACACACGTTAACATAACAAACTTTAATAAAAGGTTTCGTGACAGCTAGGGTTATGTGTTTTATCCGTGTTTTCTTTAGCCACCGACGGTTCAAAAAGCTCTTAAAAACAGAGATGCTCTGGGCTGAGTCCTGAGAATTACTAAGTCAAAGATAGGAACCTTAAATTGAAAACTGCGTAATTTTGAGGAAATTTCAAACTACGTAGGGTTTATTTTGGTTTTTATAAAAAGCAGTGAGTGAGTATTCTTAGCTTGTAACTAACTTAAAAATTGAAAAGTTTCGCTAAATTTACAAAATACAAATCTATTTCAATAAAAATAAAACTTTAACGTTGTCATATTGAAATTTTGCTATCTTTGCAGTTCTGAAAGCGGAAGAAAGATCATGCAATTAGTAACAAATACAAAACAGCAATTTTTGTGCTAAACTATAGGAATTTTCCTGCTATGCGCACTTTTTTAGCAAATTGCGCAAAAAAATTTGGGGTAGTGCGCAGAAGAGCGCAACAGTGTTCGAGCAAAAAACACTGGTGCGAAGATCAAGTCATTTGGTTCACTCCTGCTCATTTTATGACATTTTGAAAATGACACCTACTTTTGCCAAAATTTTGCAAAAGTTTGGACCGATGTAACTTTTGACTGGGTTGGGCTAGAAAAATTTTGCAAACATTGATGGCAAGTCTTCCTCTTTGCACACAGCCAAAATTAGATCGATCCTATGCACCGTTGGTCTGGCACATTGCCAAATGTGGCGGGGAAAAAACCCACTTTGGGGGGGACCCACCCGTTTTTTTTGAAAAATTTTTTAACAACCAAACACGGGAACAATTCGACTCTATAGCACGGTACTATCGAGCACGCTGCATCATCCTATGGTGTCAGATTTGGATAATTTTGCTTTCCTGGCTAGCTAGGGGACAAAAATTCTGAAAGTGCCATTTCTATATTGGAGGACCCACGACAGTTCCAATTGTGGATTTAACAGCCAATTGAACGTAAAAACCATTCTCTACACGATAGACTAACAAGTTTTATCAAATTACCGTATTTAGCATTTTTCAAAAATTGCCCTATGTTTATGTGTTCAACTTTATGAAACCTGGCCGTTTGATGCTGCATTTTCAATGGTACATGAAAACTCAAAAAAGGTATATACCTAGATCGGGTTTTTTAGTTATACAGCTAAAAAAGAGCTGAATTTTACACCGGAAGTGTCAGAATAGCGCTACGACAATTTTTGAGACCTGTGAGGGGTGGGTTTTCCCCCATTCGGTTTTCCCCCCGCTACTTTTTGCATTATACCGGCCTAACGGTACAACCTAGAGAAGTGCAAATGGGCTTAAAAGAAAGATCTAAGTACGCCAAGTACGACGGTATATAAAGTTCTCATCTAGTCCTTATAAAGAAAAGTTCCAGCCAAAATCCGAAAATGTGGGTTCCCCCCCATGGCTATATGGCTCGCCTAAAACTGACCAGGCAAACTACTATATACGTTCTCGCAGATTACCTATTCAACATTTTTACTCTAATGTTGACCGTTCTATATGTGACAAACGCTGAAGCGAAGCGTAAAAGCCCGCGAATATGGGTTGTTCGGCGACGCTGTGCCCATATTAGTTCGCCCACAATCTAGCCCTCCTTTCTTTTAGAACCTAGCCCATATTAAGCGTTTTCCAAGCTAGTCCTCTCTTGATTTCGCAACCTCACCACATCCACCCATATTACTTTTCCATGCTCCGGAGGAGCATTTTACGTTCTTGTCCTCTTAGCAGTTTAAAGATTCTCTGACAATATTCCAATATTGTTAAACATTGGCCTGAAGATTACGTAGCTCGTTTGTCGAGGCCGAGGGAGAATTGGCAAGGGAAGCCTCCATGAACGAACTTCCCCATTAAAAAAGTGGATCCCCCTTTTGGTATCAAATTTTGAAGTGAAAAAATCAGAAAGCGAAATTTTCAAAATTTCTCTTGTTTAACTTAACTAGTTTAATTGGTTGGCATAGCTTAATTTTCCGGCATAATGATGGATGCGTTTCCAGTGAGATTATAGTGAGTTAAGGGGGGGACTACGAATTTCACTAAAAGTTCGATGTTGGAAAAGCTAGCTAGTCTTTTGCTATATAATAGCATTAGGTTTAGTGTAAAATAGTTTAAAGTTTGAAAGACTTCCATGCAGCGTAGCGTGCTGTGGAGCCATCAGAAGTTGGTGTTGTCGGTCTAAAGCTCGACATGACACGTACACAAACTTTGCCTCGGCCTGCTCGCTATGCGCAAGTTACGGTATCCAAATTTTCCGGAAATAGTACTGACATATAGCGCTTTGATATCGTGTAAACTAATCCTTAGATCCATGCAGTGGCGTAGATAGGTCATTGCTTCGGGGAGGGCGGATTTTTGGCAAGTCGGGGGGGGGGGTCCGGGGCCCGACCCCCCCCCAAAGTTGAGCAATTTACGAATATTATATATTTACGAATATTTGCATGCAGTACGAAAATAAATTATACGCAACTGTATAAGTAGAAGCATTAGGACTTAGGAGAATAAAACACCCATAACCATGTTGATGCAGAAATGCAGAAAACCATTCTAAACCATTGGAAACAGGCGGGCGGCGGTAGTTAGCAATATGAGTAAGAACGCAGACAAGCAGGAGTATGGGAGCGCTGCCCCCAGTAGAAAATCTTTAGAAATATTACTTTTTTAACCTATTTTTCCAGTAACTTTCGCACAAAATCGTCTTCTATTTGGCTCAGAGCGAGCGAATTTTTTTGAAAAATTACGTAAATGGTTGAAACTTGAAACCTATATTTCAGACTACTTTTCCAGCAAAAACTAATGCAATATGGTAAGCTCGCGCTGCGCGCGAGCTTAAAAATTTTTATACTGGCAAAATTTCCTGGGGGGCAAAGGTGCTTCGGGGAGGGCGCCCGCCCGGGCGCCCTCCCCTTATCTACGCCAATGGATCCATGTATACTTTTCTGTGAGATACAATCAAAGTGCGAAAAAATGGGTGTCGTAGGTCTATATATATATATACGGGTGGAGGTTAACTAACGTCTAATGACCTGTGGTTTACCAAATGAACCCAACTTTGCTCCAATTAATACACCAAGTATCTGCCTTAACTTATGTAAAAATGACGTGATTTTGTTAATCCCTGAGTTCGCAGTGCTAGATTACATTATCGATATTGTCGCGGATATTTGGTGCCATTTCGAAGATGTGAGCCAATGACTCCAAATTACTGTGGCAGAATCGGCTGAAAGTTTGCGCATTACAGGCCAATGAGTGTACCAAGATATGCAGAAAGCTAGGTAACTAAACCTCGCTCCAGTGTTTAGAAATACTAGATTGATTTCTCGAAGAATGGATGGCTATCGCTCCAAAAAGCTCTAAGATTTCTCGAAGTATGGATGGCTATCGCTCCAAAAAGCTCTAAGACAGTTGTAAGCGCATACTGAACGAAGGAAGCGTCATATCGAAAAACGGATTTTATATTCGGATTCAGCAGGTCAAATAACCTCTATAACCACCTTTTCGGCGAAATCGGAGACAAAAAATTTTTTGACCCCATTTACGTATAGATTTCGGGGAAAAAAAACCAACCCGCAAGTGGTGGGGAAAAAAACCAACCCCCCGATGGGGTTTGGGCGATGGGGATGAGCTAGCGGGCTCAAATTTTGCATGCAAGTTGGTAGGGCCCATCCCACCTACCACACCAAATTTGAGCTAAATCAGACCACTTTTGAGCATTTTGTGACATTTTGAAAATTTTGGCATTTTTGACCCCCCAAAAATTCAAAATTTGCCTATTTTTGAAGGCCTGTAAAAAATTTTCCATAGCAGTTAGATAATAACTTTAATAGTTTCTATGAGAACAACATGTGCTCTTTCCAAAAATGTCGGTCTCGCCTTCCTGCGACGCTTGGCAAGCTGCCAGCAGAATTTTTACAAAATGGGAAAAAAAACCAAGGGGTGGGAAAAAAACCAATTTTTGCTTTTGCTGCCAAACTCCCAAAAATGGTTCTTAGTTGCTCAAAAGTCATCCACATAGCAAGTTTAATGCGTTCTTTCACGTGAACAGCTCAAAATTGCATTTGGACTTGGCAATTTTGTGCTAGCCGGTAAAAACCTCATTTCGGCGGATCGGCTGTTTGGCTCAGCTAAAGCGGCCAAAAAGTACTCTGGGACAAAGAAATACGCGAAAAAACACTGAAACAACGTTTATTTTAATTTATTTCATCGAATTTCGAAAGATTTACAAATTTTTGCATTTTAACATAGAAACTGGCAAATTTGATGAAACCTAGCCAGTTGATGCTGCAAATTTTGATGTTTGATTTTCTCACTTATTATGAGGAATATCGCAAAAATAACTGCAGATATGAAGTCAGCGACGCCGATTTTACCTGCCGCATGCATAAAATCGCTAATATGAGTTACACTGACCGAATACTGGGGTTGGTTTTTTTTCCCACCGGTTGGTTTTTTTCCCGCCATTGGTTTTTTTACCCCGGCTAATTAACCGTTAATTGCAAATTAACGACAGGACCTAGAGAGGCGATTTATATACCAAAATGACAGTCTAGACAGGGCTTGATAAGAAAATAATTTGTAGCCGGATTGCTCCACTGGGTAGTTCTGCAGAGTCCAAAAAGTGACTACCTTGGTTTTTTTCCCCGACCTCTATACTGCGCTTAGCTAGCTTTTCAGGCCTAAAAATAAGGGTTATTTCTTAACAAAAAGCTAGCTAGCACACAAACCAGAAAACCAAAACCCTCGAAACTCGCAGACAGTTTGCCCCTACTAGAGCCTAATATTTCGTAAAAAGCTGGGGTATGCTAGGGGCTGTCAATTTTATTAGATCGAAAACGGCGCACGGTCTCATCGCAACTTTTTGTCAAATTTCAAACTTTGAGCTGTTATAGCTGAAGAAGGAAGCAACGCTCGAAAGCCGGAATACTTTTAATATTTAGCACTAGTAACAGTTAACATTTGTGGCAAAAAGTTTCAGAATTGGTCAAGCCGTTAATCCACCAGAGTACAGTTCAGAAAAACTTTTTCCAAAAACCCACTTTTCGCACCAAAATTTCGACTTTGGCATAGTGCCAGAATCGATGTGTGTTAGATACAATAATGCCCACTACGGACTATTTAACCTTGATATGTTAGCTAATCACATGCCAAAAGGTAGGTCCCTCTGAAGAAGTTGGGCAACAGCATTCGTAGCCCCCCCCCCCCCTTAAGAAGGAGCCGAGCATCCTGCAGCGTATTTACAGTACACAGGACTATGGGGTCACTTTTCGTGGGTGGTACAATGACAAAAGTTGTTCGTCTCGCCAAGGGCTTTCATTTGATACCAAACTTGACCAGTATTGAAGACTTTCATTTTTGAACTCCACTGGACCCACTGGGGGTGGGGCCCCCACCCACAGGACGATGGGGCCACTTTTCGTAGATGGTGCAATGACAAAAGTTGTTCGTCTCGCCAAGGGCTTTCATTTGATACGAAACTTGACCTGTTTTGAAGACTTTCATTTTTAACCCACACCCAACCCACAGTGGGTGGGGCACCCACCCACAGGTCGGTGGGGCCACTTTTTGTGGGTGGCATAATGACAAAAGTTTATCGCCTCGCCAAGGGCTTTCATTTCATACCAAACACGACCACCTTTGAAGACTTTCATTTTTGACCTATACGATGAAACGGGGTAACTAAGGCAGATTTTAAAATTCAACAGATCACAGAAAATTCTTTCCTGGGCCAATCTTGGAGATCTTGGACTCAAAAGATGCATCATGACTTGGAGAATCCATTTCAAATAGTGCCAGATATAGAACTGGTACCCTGCGATCGTTTCTTTAAAAAATGGTGGGTTGCCTTAAGTTACCATGTCAAAGGCAAGTGCACGTATTTATGCTGAATTTGCAATTATGATCACTAGCGTAGCCAGAAAAAAATTTCGGGGGGGGCAAGCCAAAATTTTTCAAACTTAATTATGGCAGTTAAAAGGGGAAGCGCATGCATTTTATTACGTTAGCTTATTTTTCGGGTTTTAAATTAACAATTTTTGAGAGGTATATGTAACAGCAAATAAAAGATGCCGCCTTTGAATAATTTACACAACTGACTCTATCCAGTTGGGGGGTCTGGGGGGCGCAGTCCCCCAGAAGTTGAAGAATTTTTAATTTTTGCTGCCTGAAACGAATTTTTCTGAGCACATTTTTCGTCCTTTAGCATAATCAAAAGCAGTTTGGTTTAAACAACAGAAAGCCTGTTCGTAAATTTATATGAAGGGAATTAACTAATGAAGAAATGCTAACTTGTATATATAAAGTTACAGGGTAGCCAAAACTTTTTGCTATATTTCAGAATAAAGTGTGTGCATACGTGTTTTAAGCAAAAAACACAGCGCACGACATGTATATATATATATTTATATTTATATATACAGATATATATGAGTCGATTTCTGAGTAGTTCTAATATTGAGTCGTTGTCAGTGGACAACCTTGAAAAATCAAGTTTCTTCATATTTTGTCAGTTGATTAGACTTGGCAAGCACAGTAAAACTTGTAAATATCAGCTTCTTATATTGATGGGCGGTTCGTCCGTAAGGTTCATTTTTGTGATTTTTCCATGTCGGACAAATGGCAAGTTTTGATCCTTGACTTTGTCTCATTGTATACATATAAGTACTATACTTTACAACATTATTAACCAAGATCAGGTATCTAACATTTACGATTACGTGAATTGAAAAGACATTTTAAGATTAACGAAGACGAAATATGCAATTATTCGCGCCGAAGGCGCGAAAAATTTTGGATTTTACTTCTAAATTGCTTTAATTTTCATCAATTTTCAGGCTCAACGCAGCCTACAGCTGCTGTCTGCGTCATAAATATTTCCTGATGGCAGATATTTTCAGGGGGGCAATCCAATTTCGGGGGGGCATGCCCCCCTTGCCCCCCCTGGCTACGCGCCTGATTATGATGCTAGTTATCACTATTCCTAGGTAACTAAGGCAATTTTAAAAGTTTTAGAAAACAACAAAGGCAACACCAAGGCACACTGGAACAACACCAGTACACGACTTATGACCAGAAATTTGACAATTTTTGCAAATTTTAAAATATATACCATATGTACATATTTGTTACAAATTGCTGGCCTTTTCATTGATTTCATTAGGGATGCACCGGGGCCTGGCCCCGGCCCCGGTAGTCAGGCCCCGGTACCTGCCGGGGCCAAAAATTAGCAAAATTTTGTAAATTTTTGACATTTTTTGACCAAAATTTTGAATTTTCGAAAGTCAAAAAGTGTTACAAATCGTTTGTTTTCGCGCTGATATGAATGAAAACAACTATAGTAACGTTTGTGTCACACATTTTTGCAAAATTTAAATTTTCAAGAAAATTTTTGAAAATTTTCGATTTGGACCCCCAATTTCTAGGCCCCGGCCCCGGCCCCGGTAGTGGCGGCCCCGGTGCATCTCTAGATTTCATACAAAAACAACAATAATAGTTATATATATAGTATGCAGTTTGCTAAAATTATTGCAAAATGTGAACTTGTCA
This sequence comes from Trissonchulus latispiculum, assembly GCA_030248195.1. Classification (NCBI taxonomy): domain Eukaryota; kingdom Metazoa; phylum Nematoda; class Enoplea; order Enoplida; family Ironidae; genus Trissonchulus; species Trissonchulus latispiculum. Next base: position 12,358 of record JASAND010017329.1, on the reverse strand, counting down.
AAAAAACTTGAAAATTTTAACTTGTCCACCCCCTGATTTTTGGGACCCTGAAACCGGTACTGGTGGCCTCGGTACATGCCTACCTACACTTTCTTGGACATCCCTCTTTGCAAAACCGTCCTGGAACACAGAAAAACTAGGACGTCATACCTCTTAGAGCTCAGTACAGTGCAACACCCCAGTCCATACTAACCAGCTTCGCATAGACCAGAACTGCAGCTGATACTGGACAAAACTTCACTTTTAAAGTGTATTCATAATTGAAAGAACATTTCAGTGTCACCCATCGATTTTACTATCAAAATTTAGTGAAAATAAGCACTGGGAACTAAAGCAATTTGGCTTTTGCAAAAGTGCCTGCCTTAGTGCCTGCCTTAGTTATCCCAAAAGTAGCACCGCACCCATGGGAAACAAGGCAGGGTCCGGCGTGAGAGATGTCGTATGTTTCTACTGTTTAGGAGACTACTGTTTCTGGCGATTCAGCATACGTACAATCTGAATATATAACGGAAACTTAAGTACCTGCAATGCAAAATTTTTAACAGGTAGGTTATATATATATACGTAAATACCCACTTTTTGGCAGTGCGAAAGCAGTATAAAGTAGTTTGAGCCCCCTAAAAAAATTTGACAGATGACCGGGGAGGTTAAGTTTGCGTCTAACATAACGTACACAACCTCAGCTAAATAATAGAACAGTTTTTAAATGAGCTGCGTGGCTCCTACGGCCACGAGGGACTTTGGCAGCACGTTCCTGAAATCTGCCTTTGTTAGCATGAGTGCCTGAGTTACCCCAGTTCACCGTATACACCGGACCCACTGGGGGTGGGGCACCCACGCACAGGTCGATGGGGCCACTTTTTGCGGGTGGCATAATGACAAAAGTTGATCGCCTCGCCAAGGGCTTTCAGTTGATACCAAACATGACCACCTTTGAAGACTTTCAGTTTTGACAAACACCCCATCCAACCAAACCCATAGGTGTACCTGGGGGGGGAACCCCTCCCCCCAAATGGAAAAGTGCCAGCCCACCCTCGAAATTTTGGAGGGAGACCCCACCCCCAAATGGCCAAATCTCAGACACCACCCACCCAAATTTGCCAGACCCCATCCTCAAAATTTTGAAAATTTTGCCTCAAAACTAGTAAAAAAAAATGCCCTAACGGTCATTGCTAAAGGGGAGAATAGGGAAATGCTGCTAAAGCGGAAAAATGCCAATAGTTTCGTGCAGATTAATGTCTACTCAGCGCCTAAAATTATTGAAACCAGCTTTTTGGCGCAGAATAGGGAATCTAGCCAGCGCCTAAAATGATTGAAACCAGCTGTTTGGCGCAGAATAGGGAATCTAGCCAGCGCCTAAAATGATTGAAACCAGCTTTTTGGCGCAGAATAGGGAATCTAGTCAGCGCCTAAAATGATTGAAACCAGCGTCTGGGGTAGAATAGGCGCCTCTCGCCATCCACCCTATTCGCGTGAGTGAAGTGCTCAGATACGTACTCAATCGCAATGGCGTGTAGCGTAGCTAGTGTATTCCTGTTTAATTGTTATGTCTTCCAGCCTTAATAACCTTTCACCAATTTCTTAACTTCTTTCGTAGTCTCTTCTGATTAGCCTAAACAATCTAAGGTCCTGTCTAATGTTCTAACCTTTTCATCTCTCAGTTCCATCAAAACTAATTTCATATCTTCACATAGGGTAACTGTAGTTAACATTTCTTACTTTCTATAAACGGTCTTTAAATTCTAACAGTTTGCATTTCAGTTTTTTTCGTAGCCTACTGTCCAGCAAATTATAACTGTTCTATATAACGTGTGCAACATCATATATATATATATATATATACATGTATAGTGCTTACATGGCTTAAATTGTATGTAGCTTAAATTGGCCCCTCCTTGGAGTTGTATGTGCGTAGGAGATTGCTTATTTTGTTGTAATGTGCGTGTGCGTTAGTCAAAGCATTTTTTGTCTGTCTGTGCTGCTATTGCAGTGAATTCAATTTTGAAGTCAGTCTTATTAAAGTTGGTGTTTGAGAGCGGTTGGGTCTAGGCTTTTGTTGCTTTCACAGAGAGCTGAGTTAGTATTAGTCGGGCGTTGTGTCGACCGTTTGTTGAAGCCTACCAACTTAGTGCATTTATTCGGAGGTATTTTCTGTGCGACGGAGGTATTGCTTAGTGGATTGCGAAGCGGAGGTTTTCCTGTCACAGCGAAGCGGAGGTACGAGAGAATTAGCGAAGCGAAGGACATTTTGGAGTGACTGAACGGCGTGTGGTTGTGTACGAGCGAGAGACCTAGCTATACCGTGATTGGAGGCTAGAGACGAAAGAAGTAGGTTCAGTTCATACCGGCCATCTAATTGAATAGTTAAAGTACATAAAAGTTAAGACAACCGTCTTACAGGCGTAAGCATAATACATTGGTCTGAGAAGGTTTATAACTTGTGAGTCGAAATGATAAAGTAATTCCGCACAAGGAGCTGTCTGCTGGACTGAACACGTGATGGTGCCATGTAATGTGGCCTCCGCTGTCACTGAATGAAATGAATATGAAACAGTCGCTATGAAAAAAAATTAATTACCGCGCCCCTAAGATAAAATACGTCTACGTACTGTATGTATATAAACGTCCACTCAAATTCTCCACCACGATGGCGTATATAGCACATACAATACATAAACGTGTAAGTATATTCAACATGATAAATTTTGTTCCATGATAAATTTTGTTCAACCTCCTGAGCAACATGTGCAAACGTAAGCATAATGCGTCAGTTCATACATTCAGCTGTACGCAAATAATTATACGCCACCTGGCATTGTTTGTGATTACGCATCATCCCTCTACCTAAAGTAACCTGGTTTTTTCGAACTTCACGAGGAACTGCTGATGCACTTACACGCACACTTACACACAGCCATGGGCGCACCCAGGGGGGGTTTGGGGGTTCCGACCCCCCCCCCTTTTTGTCCGACCCCCCCCCGGGAATTTTTGGGGAGAAAGCAGAAATTGAGCTCTTTTTAGTGCATAAAATTAAAAATTATGAAAATTTTTCGCGCCTGCGGCGCTTTTCTATCTCGGTTTTTAAAGTTTTTCTCGCCTGCGGCGCTTTTCTATCTCAATTTTTATATTTTTTCTCGCCTGCGGCGCTTTTCTATCTCGATTTTTAAATTTTTTCTCTCCTGTGGCGCTTTTCTAACTGAATTTTCAAAATTTTTCGGGCCTGCGGCGCCTTTCTAACTAAATTTTCAAAATTTTTCGGGCCTGCGGCGCTTTTCTATCTCGGTTTTTAAAGTTTTTCTCGCCTGCGGCGCTTTTCTATCTCGATTTTTAAATTTTTTCTCCTCTGTGGCGCTTTTCTAATTGAATTCTCAAAATTTTTCGGGCCTGCGGCGCCTTTCTAACTGAATTTAAAAATTTTTCTCGCCTGCGACGCTGTTCTGTCTTGATTTTTAAATTTTCTCTCCCTTGTGGCGCTTTTCTAACTGAATTCTCAAACTTGTTCGGGCCTGCGGCGCCTTTTTAACTGAATTTAAAAATTTTTCTCGCCTGCGGCGCTAATGTTTAATAACTTTAACAACGCTTTGGCGCCTCCGGCGCTTTTTTACCTCAATTTTTCGCGCCTGCTTCGCTTTCTATTTTTTATTTCCATTTTACTGAATATCAGCGCATGCGGGACTATTCTATCTCGATTTAACGCCATTTTCAACGCCATTCGATCTCGCCATTTTTGCTGCTCTCAAAATGAACTCTTTGTTGAAAACTTTGCCGCCGCCACCCCCCTCCCCACGCGTAAACGTGTCAAGCGAAAGCAAAAAATTTTTTCGGCTCGACCCCCCCTTTCAAAATCCTGGGTGCGCCCCTGCACACAGCCTATGTGACACAGGTATCCACGCAAATGTCAAGTGCTTATTTGCTAAGTTCATTCTACGAGAATTCTTCGAGTTCACGCGAATAGGGTGGATGGCGAGAGGCGCCTATTCTACCCCAGACGCTGGTTTCAATCATTTTAGGCGCTGACTATAGATTCCCTATTCTGCACCAAAAAGCTGGTTTCAATCATTTTAGGCGCTGACTGAATTCCCCATTCTGCGCCAAAAAGCTGGTTTCAATCATTTTAGGCGCTGGCTAGATTCCCTATTCTGCGCCAAACAGCTGGTTTCAATCATTTTAGGCGATGGATAGATTCCCTATTCTGCGCCAAAAAGCTGGTTTCAATAATTTTAGGCGCTGAGTAGACATTAATCTGCACGAAACTATTGGCATTTTTCCGCTTTAACAGCATTTCCCTATTCTCCCCTTTAGCAATGACCGTTAAGGCATTTTTGTTACTAGTTTCTTGTATTTTTCCGCTGTAGATCACATACGTATTACTTTTCGACTTTAATAAGCAACCGGCATTTTCACGGTAAAGATGTGTGTAGCAATGTCGGGGAGGCTAGTGGCGCCGCGTGGGTTAGGATAAAAACCAAAATACTTTTATTAGGACCTTTTATGCAAAGTTGTGCCCACAAAAGCGAGTGTTTAACGCAATTTTCTGAATGGCTGATGATGTGCGGAAGGGTGGGGGGTAGCGGCGCCGCGTGGGGACACAGAGATTTAAATAGCAGGCTCTTATATGCGAATTTGAGAACGCAAATGAGTGTTTAACGCAATTTTCTGAAAGTCTGATGATGTGCGGCAGGGGGGGGGGGAGCGGCGCCGCGTGGGGACACAGAGATTTAAATAGCAGGCTCTTGTATGCGAATTTGTGAACGCAAATGAGTGTTTAACGCAATTTTCTGAATGGCAGATGATGTGCGGAAGGGGGGGGGGGGGTAGCAGCGCCGCGCGGGGACACAGATTTAAATAGCAGGCTCCTATATATATGCGAATTTGTGAACGCAAATGAGCGTTTAATGCAGTTCTCTGATCGGTTGTCGATATTTGGGAGGGGGCAGCGGCGCGCGTGGGGACACAGAGATTTAAATAGCAGGCACTTAAATGGGAATTTGAGAACGCAAATGAGTGTTTAACGCAATTTTCTGAATGGCTGATGATGTGCGGAAGGGGGGGGGGGGTAGCGGCGTCGCGTGGGAACACAGAAGAAAATTCTAAACAAGAACCAAAAATGCTCCTTCGTCGCATGTAAAATACATATGAGTACTCTCAGGCAGGTAGTACAAACACGGAAACTAGCCTGTAAAATGCATATGAGTGGCGTTGAGGTTGTAAATTAAGGAAAACAAGTTGCAACGGCTTAACATATGAGCCTGTCCTACAACGAGGCTCATATTGGCGTACGTATGTCATAATATAATTTGTCGATATTTGACCTTCATATAAATAGCACGTAAAGCTTTTCATTACAAAATTGTCCTTCACACACCTTGTCGCTGAGACACTGTGCATACGCATTATACGGCATGCCACTCTGCGCTCTGACTCAGAGCCATGTGGGGAAAGCATTACGTATGTGAGAGTAGTGTGTCATAGTGTTCCGAGAATACAGTAGGTGTACTATAGTGCTTCCGAAAATAGTAGGTGCCACGGTGTTTCGGGAAACATCAGCTTGCATGGTACAGTTAAACTTGAGGTGTCGCAGTTCACTTCGTTCTGTCCATTTCTTTCAAGCCACAATGTTAACATGTTATGTCTATTCATTCGTTTTTTCTTTAATATGATGACCTGATGATCTTTAAGAAGGCTACTGTGACGCCAATATGAGCCTCGTTGTAGGACAGGCTCATATGTTAAGCCGTTGCAACTTGTTTTCCTTAATTTACAACCTCAACGCCACTCATATGCATTCTACAGGCTAGTTTCCGTGTTTGTACAACCTGCCTGAGAGTAATGTATTTTACATGCGTCGAAGGAGCATTTTTGGTTCTTGTTTTCCATTCTTTTACATATGTATGCGCAAAAAAGAACCAACATAATATATTTCCGAACACCATGCGCAAGCAGATACTATTTTGACCACTTTCGGAAAACTTCATATTTGACCCAAAATCGCCTAAGTCCCCACCCCACCACAGCACTCTACAGCCACTTTGAGCATGCAATTCTATGATAAAAATTGCTCAGCTCACTTAGGGCTTTCATTTGGTACCAAATTTGACCACTTTTGAAACATTTCATTTTTGACCGAAAATCGCCTAAGTCCCCACCCCACCCCACCGCAGCACTCTACAGGCACTTTGAGCATGCAATTCTATGGCAAAAGTTGCTCACCTCACTTAGGGCTTTCATTTGGTACCAAATTTGACCACTTTTGAAACATTTCATTTTTGACCGAAAATCGCCTAAGTCCCACCCCACCCCACCACAGCACTCTACAGCCACTTTGAGCATGCAATTCTATGACAAAAGTTGCTCCGCTCACTTAGGGCTTTCATTTGATACCAAATTTGACCACTTTTGAAAAATTTCATTTTGGACCACCTGACCCCTCTGACGGTCAAGTGGAGCTAGCCCAGCAAAATGGGTGCGTTGCACAGCAAAACGGACACCGAAAATGAGCTGGGCGCACCAGAAAACCCATATAGAGAACGTTTTGAGAGGCCAAGTAGAGCCTAGTATGGACCTCCAGGAAACGGTTGCCGACATGACCCTCCAGACGACAAAGTGGAACCAGCCCAGCAAGATGAATGAGTCGGTCCGCAAAACAGACACCGGATATGAGCTGGGCGCACCAGAAAACCCATATAGAGAAAGTTTTGAGAGGCCAAGTAGAGCCTAGTATGGACCTCCAGGAAACGGTTGCCGACATGACCCTCCAGACGGCAAAGTGGAACCAGCCCAGCAACTTGGGTCAGTCGGGCAGAAAAACTGATAGCGGGAATCGCATAGAAGCGGGAATCTGTTGTTATTAAAGCTACAAAACCCCCTTACCAGACGTCAAAGCGGAGAACCGGAAAAAAAACATCACTCTCGTAAGCGATTTTTGGCGCAACTTTTTAATGGAAAGTGGTACGGGGATGAAACTTCGCACACATACTAAACTCGACACGTACAATTTTTTGCGCACATAATCTGCGCAGGATCTGCGCAGGAATCTGCGCAGCTTCTGCGCAGCCTTGTTTTACACGGTCATTCGACCATTTTCACTCATATTATAGGGGTCGCTACCGCGACCCCTATGATAGCGGCTCTTATATGCGAATTTGAGAACGCAAATGAGTGTTTAACGCAATTTTCTGAATGGCTGATGTGCGAATGGGGGGGGGGGGGGGTGGCGGCGCCGCGGGGGGATAGAGATCAAAATAGGCCCTTTTCGTTGGCATGTACTGTAAATAGCAGGCTCCTATATATATATATGCGAATTTGTGAACGCAAATGAGCGTTTAATGCAGTTCTCTGATCGGTTGTCGATATTTGGGAGGGGGCAGCGGCGCGCGTGGGGACACAGAGATTTAAATAGCAGGCACTTAAATGGGAATTTGAGAACGCAAATGAGTGTTTAACGCAATTTTCTGAATGGCTGATGATGTGCGGAAGGGGGGGGGGGGGTAGCGGCGTCGCGTGGGAACACAGAGATTTAAACAAGAACCAAAAATGCTCCTTCGTCGCATGTAAAATACATATGAGTACTCTCAGGCAGGTAGTACAAACACGGAAACTAGCCTGTAAAATGCATATGAGTGGCGTTGAGGTTGTAAATTAAGGAAAACAAGCTTATTTGCATGAACGGGTTGCCGCTGCATTTTTCCTCTTATCAACAAGTCAATTTTCCGTGTCGAGTACCACGAAATCCGTAAATTTTCCGGAAATCTCGATTTCAGTTTCGAAATCAGCGCCATCGAATTAGTCTACGACCAACTTTTAAGCAAAATCGGAGACAAAAAATTTTTTGGTCCAAAATCCGGGTTTTCGGGAATTCCCGGATTTTCAGTTTTTCGGCCATAACTTTCGCTAGACGCATTTCCGGAAAATATCGCAAGAAGGAAAGTTGTTCAGCTCGACGAGCTCTTTCATTTGAGTACCATATCGACTACTTTCGGAAAAATTTTTCAAAATCCGGGATTTTCCGGGTCCAATATCTCGAAATCCGTAAAATTTCCGGAAATTTAGATTTCAGTTTCGAAATCAGCGTGGTCGAGTTACCCTATGACCAACTTTTGAGCGAAATCGGAGACAAAAATGCTTCCGTTCAAAATCCGGGTTTCCGGGAATTCCCGGATTTTCAGTTTTTCGGCCATAACTTTCGCTAGACGCATTCCCGGAAAATATCGCACGACGGAAAGTTGTTCAGCTCGACGAGCTCTTTAATTTGAGTACCATATCGACTACTTTCGGAAAAATTTTTCAAAATCCGGAATTTTCCGGGTCCAATATCTCGAAATCCGTAAAATTTCCGGAAATTTCGATTTCAGTTTCGAAATCAGCGCGGTCGAATTACCCTATGACCAACTTTTAAGCAAAATCGGAGACAAAAAATGTTTCCGTTCAAAATCCGGGTTTCCGGGAATTCCCGGATTTTCAGTTTTTGGCCATAACTTTCGCTAGACGCATTTCCGGAAAATATCGCAAGAAGGAAAGTTGTTCAGCTCGACGAGCTCTTTCATTTGAGTACCATATCGACTACTTTCGGAAAAATTTTTCAAAATCCGGAATTTTCCGGGTCCAATATCTCGAAATCCGTAAAATTTCCGGAAATTTCGATTTCAGTTTCGAAATCAGCGTGGTCGAATTACCCTACGACCAACTTTTGAGTAAAATCGGAGACAAAAATTTTTTACGTTTCCCTTGGTCCCCCCTTACCATTTTAAAAAATTCCGGGATTCGCCATTCCCGGAATCCGGGAAGTACGGAACTGCCCGTGTTTCCGGGAGCACTTTAGGTCACCCCCAACTCCCCCTGAAAATTTCAGCCGGATCGGTCCAGCCAATCAAAAGTTAGAGGGGGGGGACAAGAATCCGGAGAATAATAATAAATAAATAACTAGCGCTACTGCAAGAATGTGTTGCCCACAACAGGTTTTTCTGTTTATTTTCTGCCATAACTTTCGCTAGACTCATTTTCATAAAATGTCGCAAGAATGAAAGTTGTTCAGCTTGACGAGCTCTTTCGTTTGAATACCATATCGACCACTTTTGGAGAAATTTTTCAAAATCCGGAATTTTCCGGAGCGAATATCTCGAAATCCGGAAATTTTCCGGAAATTTCGATTCCAGTTTCGAAATCAGCGTGGTCGAATTACCCTATGACCAACATTTGAGGGAAATCGGAGACAAAAAATTTTTAAGTACAAAATCCGGGTTTTCGTGGATTCCCGGGTTTTCAGTTTTTCGGTCATAACTTTCGCCAGACGCATTTTTATAAAATGTCGTAAGAAGGAAAGTTGTTCAGCTTGACGAGCTCTTTCGTTTGTGTACCATATCGACCACTTTTGGAGAAATTTTTCAAAATCCGGAATTTTCCGGAGCGAATATCTCGAAATCCGTAAATTTTCCGGAAATTTCGATTTCAGTTTCGAAATCAGCGTGGTCGAGTTACCCTATGACCAACTTTTGAGCGAAATCGGAGACAAAAAATTTTTGACCAAATTTTTGATTTTGAAATTTCGCCTTGGTCCCCCCTTACCATTCGAAAAATTCCGGGATTCGCCATTCCCGGAATTCGGAATGTATCGGACTGCCCAACTGAGGATCCAATGTCCTAGTCAAGGGCTTCAAAATGAGGTATCAACCACCCCTGTACCCCTTCCCAATCTCGAGATCTGGGGGGGGGACAGACGGATAATAATAATAACTAGCGAAGTAGCGAGAATGGGTTGCCGCGGCATTTTCCCTTTGGGGGGGACGGATTTCTTTCAGAAGAATGCAACAGTTTTTTGTCGTAACTTTCGCTGGACGCATTTCAGGAAAATGCCGCAAGCAGAAAACTTGTTCAGCCCGACGAGCTTTCATTTGAGTATCATATCGACCACTTTCGGAAAAATTTTTTCAAAATCCGAGTTTTTCGTGAATTTCCGGATTTTCCGTTTTTCGGCCGTAACTTTCGCCAGACGCATTTCCGGAAAATGTCTCAAGAAGGAATGTTGTTCAGCTCGACGAGCTCTTTCATTTGAGTACCATATCGACCACTTTCGGAAAATTCTTTCAAAATCCGGTTTTTCGTGAATTTCCGGATTTTCCGTTTTTCGGCCATAACTTTCGCCAGACGCATTTCCGGAAAATGTCGCAGGAAGGAAAGTTGTTCAGCTCGACGAGCTCTTTTATTTGAGTACCATGTCGACCAATTTCGGAAAAATTTTTCAAAATCCGGTTTTTCGTGAATTTCCGGATTTTCCGTTTTTCGGCCATAACTTTCGCTAGACGCATTTCCGGAAAATGTCGCAAGAAGGAAAGTTGTTCAGCTCGACGAGCTCTTTCATTTGAGTACCATATCGACCACTTTTGGAGAAATTTTTCAAAATCCGGAATTTTCCGGGTCCAATATCTCGAAATCCGTAAATTTTCCGGAAATTTCGATTTCAGTTTCGAAATCAGCGCTATCGAATTGCCCTATGACCAACTTTTAAGCAAAATCGGAGACAAAAAATTTTTACGTTTCCCTTGGTCCCCCCTTACCATTCCAAAAAATTCCGGGATTCGCCATTCCCGGAATCCGGGAAATATCGGACTGCCCGCACTTCAGTCAACACTTCACCCCACCCCCAACACCCCCTAAAAATTTCAGCCCAATCGGGCCACCCTAGCAAAAGTTAGAGGGGGGGGACAGGGGGTGGTCACGGGAATAATAATAATAAATAAACGGACATACCCAGATGAAAGGGTTGCCTTTTTGTGTAAAAAGCGGCAACCCAATAATAACTAGCGCTACTGCAAGAATGTGTTGCCCACAACAGGTTTTTCTGTTTATTTTCTGCCATAACTTTCGCTAGACTCATTTTCATAAAATGTCGCAAGAATGAAAGTTGTTCAGCTTGACGAGCTCTTTCGTTTGAATACCATATCGACCACTTTTGGAGAAATTTTTCAAAATCCGGAATTTTCCGGAGCGAATATCTCGAAATCCGGAAATTTTCCGGAAATTTCGATTCCAGTTTCGAAATCAGCGTGGTCGAATTACCCTATGACCAACATTTGAGGGAAATCGGAGACAAAAAATTTTTAAGTACAAAATCCGGGTTTTCGTGGATTCCCGGGTTTTCAGTTTTTCGGTCATAACTTTCGCCAGACGCATTTTTATAAAATGTCGTAAGAAGGAAAGTTGTTCAGCTTGACGAGCTCTTTCGTTTGTGTACCATATCGACCACTTTTGGAGAAATTTTTCAAAATCCGGAATTTTCCGGAGCGAATATCTCGAAATCCGTAAATTTTCCGGAAATTTCGATTTCAGTTTCGAAATCAGCGTGGTCGAGTTACCCTATGACCAACTTTTGAGCGAAATCGGAGACAAAAAATTTTTGACCAAATTTTTGATTTTGAAATTTCGCCTTGGTCCCCCCTTACCATTCGAAAAATTCCGGGATTCGCCATTCCCGGAATTCGGAATGTATCGGACTGCCCAACTGAGGATCCAATGTCCTAGTCAAGGGCTTCAAAATGAGGTATCAACCACCCCTGTACCCCTTCCCAATCTCGAGATCTGGGGGGGGACAGACGGATAATAATAATAATAATAATAACTAGCGCTACTGCAAGAATGTGTTGCCCACGACACGTTCCTTTGGGGTATAAATTTTGCTAGACACCTTTTAAGCTGTTTCTGTTCAGGAAATCTGTCCCAGGACTCAAGGAGCTTTCAATTAAATACCATATTGCCCATGTTTCAACGAATTTTTGAAAATCCGGTTTTTTTCCGGAAATTCCGGATTTTCTAATCTGCGGCCATAACTTTCGCTAGAAACATTTCCGGAAAGTATGGTAATAATAAAAATTACTCAGCTTGACAAGCTCTTTCGTTTGAGTACCATATCGACCACTTTTGGAGAAATTTTTCAAAATCCGGAATTTTCCGGATCGAATATCTCGAAATCCGGAAATTTTCCGGAAATTTCGATTTCAGTTTCGAAATCAGCGTGGTCGAGTTACCCTATGACCAACTTTTGAGCGAAATCGGAGACAAAAAATTTTTGACCAAATTTTGGATTTTGAAATTTCGCCTTGGTCCCCCCTTACCAACCGAAAAATTCCGGGATTCGCCATTCCCGGAATTCGGAAGGTATCGGACTGCCCAACTGAGGATCCAATGTCCTAGTCAAGGGCTTCAAAATGAGGTATCAACCACCCCTGTACCCCTTCCCAATCTCGAGATCTAGGGGGGACAGACGGATAATAATAATAATAATAATAATAAATCCTACCGGCATCAACGGGTTGTCGCGCATTTTCCTCTTATTCCTCTGTGCTTATATTGGCTCGGGCTAAAACTC
>JASAND010017328.1:0-27988 GCA_030248195.1 Trissonchulus latispiculum | reverse complement strand
TACAAATTCTTAGCTGGATTTAATTAATTAACTTTTAATACTGATTAGTTCGAAAAATTTTGCATTTCTCTGCTTTCTGCTAGATACTGTTTCGAAGGTACGGTATCCCGCTTAGGACTATCCTCGGTTTTTATGGTCCACCAGTACTTTTTGCACATGTTTTCGTTCACATTTTGTGTTAAAATGTGGTGTATATTAAGCTGGAATATAATGCTTGCAAAAGTTTCTTTTTATCCGATTTAACCCTTTCATGCCCGCGGCTGCCATTTGGCACAAATGGTGATTTCTGGTGTCTGTTCCAACGAAGACACCTGTTGCACGTGATCACGTGCTTCTTTTCTCCTCGACAACTAATTCAAAAATAGCTAAAGAAATGGAGTCTCTGCAGGCATTTCGTGGAATGTAGAATTCGACAAATATAAATTCGACAAATTAAATTCGTCTCAGAACCAACTCTTGCACTTGAAATCAATTAGTTGACTTTTTGCAATGAAAGTATAGCAAAAATTCCTACTTCGCCCGACTTTGACAGGGGCCGATTTCATCATTAGTCAACTAGTTCACAAGTTCACAAGCCACAAGCAACTTCGGTTTCATCAACGATTAGTCACAAGCCACAAGTCACAAGCAAAGTCCCTGCTTGTGACCAGTAGCGCACAAGTTGATTTTCCAGGTTCGGTTTCATCAAGCCACAAGTCCCTGCAAACAGCTGCAAAATCCCACAAGTCAAAGAATGACTTTGTGGCACTAAAATTTTATTTAATAGAAATTAATATTTAATGAATTCGCTGGCTTATTGTACGATGATGACACTTTCTCGAAAGCGGAATAATTAACAAACAAAATGACCTAAATTTTGTTGAAATTTGCAGCACCTAATTTCTGCACATATTTGAAACTTTTCCAATGATTTATACTGATTATTTAAGCTGATTTATAGAAGCATCGCTCGTGTATCTAAAGTGGTAATTTATGTACTGTTCTTGTATCTATTTCTTTATTTCCTATTTGCTTATGTAATTGCTGAGCAATTTAACTTTCGAAAAGTCTTCCGTTCGCTGCATAGTTGTTGATTTATTGATCTTTTTGTTTACTGTATAGTTCTTTGGTTTTCAATTACTTCTTTTTTGGCCTCTCCTTTCCCCACAAGTACTTTCCTCAAGTTGTGAGCTCTGACGTCATTTCTGCGTGCTTGCCTGTCTTTTACTTGTGGCTTATGACTTGTGGCAACAAGTTGTCTGCAAATTCTGATGAAATCCCATTTTGGATAACTTGTGGCCACACGTCACAAGTTCACAAGTTGTGGTTTGTGAACTTGTGACTAATGATGAAATAAGCCCCAGCTCCTAACTTTTTCTGGGTGCATCGGGGACCCTTCAATAATAAATTCAATTCAATTATAAACGAAAGCGGAATCAATTCTCTATCGATTGGTGGTAGTCCCAGATCTGTAGGTGCTCTTAGTAAAAAACTTCAGCAAAAAATGCAAAACTTGTCATTTTCAGCAGGTTTCCTCGAAAAGCCTTGGGAAAAAGAGGGTTAAATATAAATGAAAGAGTAATGTGCTGTAGCGGAAGACGTTACTACCTCTCCTCCAATTTCCTTTCATAAAGCGTTTCTTGATTTATCCTTAAAAACCTTCGAAATTCCCTCTAAAATATCTAAAAATCCCTTTAAAGTAATATAATCTAATATGGTTATTTGTACATTTGATGGAGTAATCTAGTATGTGTAATGTATGTTCGAAAGCGAAAATGTATGTTGGATAATGTGGCGCTATTAAAATTTTCGTGAAAACGTAGAATTGCTTATTTTCGTAATAACCGTAAAGATAACACTACGTAGAAAGTGTTTTATGGTTGGCTTGTCGGAGATTGATCCCAGAAGTTAACCTATCGGTCCCTATTTTGCAATGCAACTTCCCACTCGAAATCATGATATGAGTCAGCACCACCTTCAGTTGAGAGTTTTCCATTGACGCGTACGGCGGTCCTTTGGAATCCAACTTTTTTGTGTCTCTTATTGAGGTCGCCCAAATTTCTAACAACTCTCACTAAAATCCCAACTCCGTTTTTGATTCTAACCTTTTCTTTTAACGAACGAGGGGGCTACGAACGGGTTGGCACCGAACGGGTTACTTTTTCCCCCCAAAGTTAGCCAACATATCAAAGTAAAAAAGTTTAGGGTGTTCAACAATATATCTCATAAACAACGTTTTTGGCAGGACGCCAAAGTACAAATTTTGGTGCGAAAGATGGGATTTTTCAAAAAGGTATTTTCAGCTTTGGTGGATTCATAGTTTGACCAATTTTGAAACCTTCAGCCATAAATGCTAACTGTTACTAGTGCTAAATATTAAAAGTATTCCGGATTCGAGCGTTTGTTCCTTCTTCAGCTACAACAGCTCAAAGTTTGAAAATTGGCAAAAAATGCGATGTGACCGTGCGCCGCTTTCGAACTAATAAATTTGACAGCCGTCTACCCCAGCTTTTTACCAATTATTAAGCTCTAATAGGGGCAAACTGTCTGTAAGTTTCGCGGGCTTTGGTTTTCTTGTTGTGCTAGCAAACTTTTTGTTAAGAAATAAACCCTATTTTAGGCATGAAAAGCTAGCTATACGCAGTAAAGATTCGGTCAACAATTTTTTTTACTCTGATTCCGATTTGCCGAAAAGGTGTTTATAAGGGTTATTTGACCTGTTGAATCCAAATATGAAATCCTTTTTCGATATAACACTTTCTTCATTCAGTATGCGCTTAAAACTGTTTTAGAGATTTTTGGAGCGATCGTCATCCATATGTTGAGAAATCAATCTAGCCTTTCTAAACATTGGAGTGAGGTGTAGTTGCCTAGACTTCTGCACATCTTGGTACACTCACTGGTATGTAATGCGCAAAATTTCAGCCGATTCTGCCACAGTACTTTGGAGTAATTGACTCACATCTTCGAAATGGAACCAAATAACAGCGACAATATCGATAATGTAATCTAGCATTGCGAACGCAAGGATTAACGAAATCACGTCATTTATACCAATGTTAAGACAGATATATACTTGGAGTATTAATTAGATCAAAGTTGAGTTCATTTGGTAAACCACATCTCATTAGACGTTAGTTAACCTCCACCGTATCGTCCAACCTACATCACCCAATTTTTGGCATTTTGATTGTATCGCACAGGAAAGAATACAATGGTCTAGAGATTATTTTACACGATATCAGAGCACTATATGTCAGAACTATTTCTGGAAAATTTGGGTACGAATGCGCCAGGGCGAGGCGAAGTTTGTCATGTCGAGATTTGGACCGACAACACCAACTTCTGATGACTCCACAGGACGCTACGCTGCATGAAATTCTTTCAAACTTTAAACAATTGTACACTAAGCCTTATACCATTATGTGGCAAAAGACTAGCTAGCTTTTCCAACATCGATCTTCTAGTGAAATTCGTAGCCCCCAGCCTCTTAACTCAACACATTCCCTTTTCCCCGATGATGATTTGTCCCTCGTTGATTATTTATTTTGAAGAGTTAGTACGTTAACATATCCGATAGTATCCAGTAATCACGGTGTAGTTATTATTTGTAACGGCTGACATTCTAACCTATAATACCTATAATGAATTTTGAACAGTAAAACTTTCTGCGATCCTAAAAGTTATAAATTATGATACTTTCAGGATTTATTATTATGTAACAACAATTATCCATGATAAATATTTAAACACTACAAAAATGGTAAATGTATAATTAAAAGTTAGAAATAGATGTGTTATTCAAATTCAAATGTAAAGGTTCATTACGGTCACGCAGTCTTTAAGCTACTGCAAATATCGACGATTGAGTAATTTCCCTAAAACAAAACGGAATTTTACCCAAAAGATTAGTTTAAGGGGGGGGGGGATCCATTTTTGGCCGATTTTTCGACCATCTCCGATTTTGCTCATTTTCACATATTTTGTTGTCCGATAGGATATTTTAACGAGTTTTTGAAATGAAAGTCGGATCTCTTACGGTTAGCGAGTAATTTCACCTCAAAGTTGATGTCAGTATGTGTTAAACATAGGAAACGGAAAAAGTGGTGATTTTTTCTGTGCGCCAGAGAAATGTCGCCAACGACGAAACGGAGCACTTTAACGTCCATCTTATATCATATATACTATCTCGAAGGGTGATTTGTAGGAAGCAGAATTTTAATTTAAGCCTTCAAAAATTTTTAATTAATTTTTTAAGTTTGCGAGCAGCCAAAGTTGACTGTTTTGCAATGTTAAAATTGGGGGTCTGCAAGTTTGATGAAATATTCTAAAAGCTGTAAGCCCTAATTAAAAATTCTACTTCCTACAAATCACAGCTTATAACAAGACATTTCGAACGATATCAATTCATCCTGGTTAGTTCTGTCCGATTTCGAGATTTCTCTGGCGCAGAAATCTCAATTTTTAACAAAATTTAGGAAATTCCCGTTTTTTGGCAAATAACCTAGAGCTATGACAACGCAGACCTATAAAATGTTAGACTATGTATTTGCGCACGATTATTGATGACTTTAGGTCAAGTTTGGGCATAAATGGCGCAGGTTAGTGCACCCAGTTGGTCGCTGGGGTAAAATATGGGGTTCTGACAACTATAATCTCAAAAATAGCGATTTTTCAAATTTTTCGAAATACGTTAAATTTTATATCAATCGAAAGCTCTCATTGTCGGGAACATTTTTTCTTCTTGGACTATTGCCCGCAAATGCACCAAATTCAAGTTATCGGCCGTTAAATGAAGATTTTCGTGGTCAAGGCTTTCCAGCGTCGGTGCTACTTCCTAAAATCACTAAATAAAGTCATAAAGAAACCTTTTCCCATTAAAAGCTACCCTAAGTTCTTTGTTTGCATCAGATATCAAACATACAACCGAATATAGCTCCATTCTCAAGGAAGTTCAGGTGTAAAGTGCCTTTATTTGCTGCGGCACAGCCGTAATTTCACCTGTTTTCAAATTACATGCAATTAATAGCCGGTTACTCGTTAAGTACTGAACGAAACTACTCGAAATTGAAACTCGATATGCAGGACATGTGTGACAAAATTTTGTGTGAAAATGAGCAAAATCCGTGACTATAAAATTTTTCATGGTGGACCCCCCCTTAAGCAGTATTAAAATTTGAAAACAAATGATGTCTTTCAGCATTTGAGTTTTGCTACTAACTACATTTAAAGTTTCACTAAACTGCAAATATTAGGATCACCCCTCTTTGTTGTAATTTCTCTTAAACCGCAACCGTTCTTTGCACTAAAATTTCTAAGCTTTTAAATGCAACAATTTTTCGCCAAGTAAACAACAAAATTTATCATTTTTAAAAATTTATATAATTAAGCTTACTCTGAATGCAGTAGCGAATTTGTGTCTGTTTAGGTTGACACCAAAATCCACGACTTCCTCTCATCAGAAATCGACTGCGACTTTGGCGTCCGTAGCGACAAACGGACCAGCGCGACCATGGAGTCATAATGCATGCTACAACATCACAGTCAACAATAAAACTTACGAAATCTGTCATACTTGGTACCGTGTTTTTGCGTTATTCACCAGCCTGGTCGTTCATAAAGGCACAGTCAGCTCGGCTCTATATGTGCTGCAACATAGCAGAGAAGGTTTGATCAAAACCTCTCTGACTGTGCTATGCACAGAAAGAGGACTACAGTGGCCAGCGGATCTCCAGGGAATAGTTCTCCCTGGGCAAGAGCGCTCACCGCACCCATTGGCTCTCTCCTGTTCGGACTACGGATTCGCCCTAATGACTGCATTATTTCTTTATGATTAATGCTTGTATCCTCCGTGGATCCGCCTGCTGGCCCGCGTTTACCTCATTCTCATGTTATAACCTCCATTGTCATAGTGAAATAACGAAAAACGCCTGCCTGCAATCACTAAGGCAAAGACCTAGTCCGAAACAGGAGAGAGCCAATGAGCGCAGTGAGCGCTATTAAGTAAACGCTGGCCCGCGTTTACTTCATTTTCTTGATGTAAGCTCCATTGTGTAATGTTGAGCTGCTTTCGACCGATTTTGTGTTGAAAGCTGGTATACCAACTCGCATCTCGAAATATCTCAATACTCGCATCATGTTGCACGCTCAAAAATTCCATCGGGAGGAATGGAAATGTACTAGAATTCAGTAGCTGCTGTGCTGTTGATTTTTGTGAATGCACAAGAGGTCAGGCAACATAGCACACACGTCACTGCAGTATGCCACGATTACCTGAGCGTACACACGGCGGAAGCCAGCAGTACTCCTCATGAATCAAATACTTGGGGCAGTTTCCGTCGCTCCCAGACTTCTTGACTCTGTGTCTCAAACGATACCCACGACCGCAGGATCGGCTGCATGCAGAAAATCGACTCCAGGAGAAATAGGTGCAATCTGCAAAAGCTCTTAAAAACGAAATGCTTAAAAAATGAGCTGAATATGAGCTACCTACAGGTACCCATTAACGTTAAATTTTTTAGTTGCATACTGTCAACTCAAATTGCATAGCTAAACATCTTCCTAAGAACTTGACGGCTTGGCGGTTTCGATGCTATTAAAAGGCTGGTGCCGAAAACTAGCAACACGAACAGTACTCACTCTTTCTTATTCCGGGAACAAAATTCCGGGAACAAAATCAGGAAAGGGGTTTATTTCCAGGGAAAGAAGCTGTGATCGTATTTCTGGAAAAAATAGGAGTGCCTATGTTTTGGGGACATTAACTGGAATGAGGTTTATTTAATTAAGCCTTTCTTGTATATCTATCCCGCGCAATGATCGAATTATGATTCTAGACTGCTACTATTGCTGGCAGCAGGCATTTTTAGCGAAGTGATTCGCCGTCATTTCATAAAGGTATTTGAAGCGTTTCCGACGAAAGCAGAAAAAAGTTAGAAGTCGTCAACATTGATCAAAGTAGAACCCTCCCTACAAATTGAGGGAAAACCCACGGAGGGTCAAAGTTACTGATGCTTTAGGTTTTAGCTCTGGTGTAAAAAATTCAAAAAGAATGTTTAAGTCTCATACCTGCCTTGTCCTTTTCAAATTATCAATTTTATCACACTGAGAATTGGCAAAATCCGGAGTCTGCCCAAAGCAATACAAAACCCACTTGACGTCTGATATTGTGAAGGTAGCATTAATATTGGTTATTACCTGAGTTTGCGGTATTGTTCTCAGAAAGATTCTCACAATTCTGCGGATTATCCAGGGAAACTGTTGTGTTCCTGAGCTTTGCAAGATAAACTCCAGGACGTCCAATGTTACTTTTGAGATGAATATCGGATTTGTTGAATCCCATGATATCAGGGATGCGAAAATCCACTGAACCAAATAAATTAAGTTGTACTTCGCCATAGTGCTCGAATCCGCCTTTGATATTTCCGAAAATTAAAATAACATAAAACTCGCCCGGGGCTTTAGCAAGAATCGCTTGAAATGTACCACTTCCTTCTTCGGGTTGCTCTGGAACAATTATCCAAGTTCCCAAGAAAATCCACTCATACTGTACGTCTTTGGGTGGACATAGGATTTCATGGATTTCGCTTAGTGTCGGTTCATCGGTTACAAATCTTCCATGCATCTCAGAATCTTCAGTGGGATACTCGTAAGAAGCACCATAAATGTGAACAACACCGTCTTGATTGCAGTCACTATTAAAGTAGTAGTATTTGAGCTCGCCTGTGTAAAATATGCCTATGTCGTTTTCGCAGTTGGCATCAGGAGATGTGTACTCTTCATATGGCTGTGCCTCTGGATTTCCTACTTGAGGTCCGTATGGAAGTAAATCGCTGGAAGCCGAATCGACCTGAACCAAAGAGGAAATCGATGTTACAACGGAAAGAATTATGAAGAGCAACATGTTGGATCCGGGTCTAAAATACAAAAATTATATATACCTGCACAATATGCAGTATTTTAGATCACAACTGGAAATTGATGCCCACAGTTTCGTAAGTACGTTAATGTGTGAAATCACAAGGGAGCGCATTCTCAAGAGCTGTTCGAGATTGAATGAGAAGTCGACATTTTTGGACTATGAACAGAAACACCCATATAAAACAAATTTAAAACTGTACAATAACTGCAGTCTGGATACTTGTTTCGATATTTTCAAGGACGCCAAATATAAAAAGAGCTATATATGGAAGATAGATTAAGGTAGGGTCCATTTTTTTGTCTTTTTCGACTTTCTCTGATCTCACTGATTTTTAACAGTATATTTTAACGAGTTTTTAAGGTTAAAGTCGTAAGTCTTTACGGTTATTGAGTAATTTCACCTCAATGTTGAGACCTCCTGTGTTAAACATAAAGTTGTCACTTAAGGTGGTGATTCCTTTTGGGCACATATTGTTGGTTGACGGCTCAAACCATGATGAAATTTGATGAAACTTTCCAAAATAAGTTCATTTGGTGTTCTAACACCCTCCTCTCAATCCCGCTTCAAAATTGGAGATTTCCCTCCAGGACGGATTTAGCCAATTTTTTACAGTTGAGCAACAGCTGCATAATTATGACTATACTCAGTAGAAAGACCTCGTTGAGCTCTACATTTTTGCTTTTGGAAGCAACTTTCTAGCTCTTCGCTAGTTTGAGCAAGAGTCTATAATACCGAGAGTGGGAAGCTTGTCCCTTCCTAATGGAAATGTCCTGCGAGATGCTCGGCACATTAAGGCCGAAATCTCGGGGGGGGGGGTACCGCATACCATTGTTCATCGTGTGTTTATAGGCGTTTGAACTAAGACGCATCTGATTGGCTAATTCCCTACCTTATGTCAAATTTATGTGTATAAGCGGACCCCCCCCCCGAGATCTCAGGGGGGGGGGGGGTTCCCGCTTAGCGTTGTTAAGCGTGTGTTTATATGCGATTGAACTGAAATGTATTTGATTGGCTACTTAGCTACCGTAATCCTCATCAGTGCATTTCAGTTCGACTGCTCGTTCTGCTGCTATGCGGATTAAACGGATTAAAATTTGGTGGATTAAAATTTTTAATCGCCATTTCTTTAATGGCGGATTAAACGGACTAAAATTAACTTATCCAAGGATTATGTCCGAGGATTAAAATTAAAATTTAAACATTTAAAAAAAATTAAAATTAAAACCCGAAGATTAATTAATTAAAATTGGATTAATTGAAAATGGTCGGATTAAAGGAGCTAATTTTAATGCGTTTAATCCGTTTAATCCTGCATTAAAGAAACAACTATTAACATTTTAATCCGGAGGATTTTTAATCCGTTTCATCCGACCATTTTAATCTTTCAAAAATAGACCGTAGGCAAATATAAAGCACAAGTTCTTATGTAGTCTCCTCTGCGGAAACACGGACAAATCAATGCTCAAAGCCTTCAAAATATCACTTTTTAGGGGGACTGAAACTAATTTTAGTCCGAGTTTCAGTTTTTTTACCGGAATTAGTTTCTGTTTCAGTTTCAGTTTCAGTTTCAGTTGGCTCAGTGACGGTAATCCGAGGTTTGAATTCCAGCTGAGTCACCTGATGCCCCAGAGTTGAGTGTCAAATAAATTTCTTTATGTAAGTAATTCAGTTCATTGAAAATTTCCAAGATTAAGTTAAGTATTTATCGCGAATTGAGTAAAGCTTTGGTTTCTGTATTGATTCAGACATATGTAGGATTAGCAGGAGTTGCAAAAATTCATATAAATTAGCTGAGAGTGTGACTTTGGAAAGAATAATTAATTATACACTTGTAATGGCTGCTAATTGTGGTCTGTAGACCGCTAGTTCCCAGGTGGCTGTGTCTTGTCTCTCCTTGGTCCAATTGAAATTGAGCATAACGCACACAACTAACTATAAGGACAAAAATAAAGCATTATATTGCATAAATTACAGAGCAAAAATAAGCACAATAAACTATGCATGTAACTCTAAACTCTCAACTTATTTTGTTTTGATTGCCCTCTCAGTTCGTCATGTCTTTACCTCAGCTGCCCGCTACCGTTTAAATGCCAAACTTGCAGCTTGGAGTGGAAGTTCCAATTTCGTCTCAATTATTTCAAAACCCAAATATAAGTTACATACTTTGCTGGCAAATGAAAATTTTAAAATTTAGCGGGCTTAAGCAAGAATTCTTGCTGCAGTTTCATATCACTGATACATAGGAAGAATAGCAAAAGAAATACTTATGCGATGCGAAGCTAACAAGTTCTTTTCAGTAGTTGTGGAATGTCCTCTAAATAATATTGCCAAATTTGGTTAGTGTATGTATGCCGTCAACTAAGCTGTATTAACGAATTACTTTTTGAATTTCTGAAGTTTAAATTTTATCATATATCAGAGATAAAGTTGATCCTCCGCAATGCTGTCAACACTCGGACTCCTTCCGCGAATTTCCAAAAAATGCTGTAACGTACAAAAATCCTTACATTTTGCTTAGGCGTCTCGGGTATCTGGGGGTTTTGCAGAAATATTTATTTCGTCCATAAATGGTCTAGAAATAACAAAACTAGGCTAATCTAAGCAAAGGGATACTCATCTTGTCTTCCACAAGAGTTAGTTAATTTAGCGCGTCCAAATCCGACCAGAAAGGGTAGTCCGCTTGCAATCGAGGTCTCCAAAAGGGTTCTCCGATTTATTCAGTATCCGCCACCTCTCACCTAACTCACACCTCTCACCTTTTTCTAGCCTCCCGGCCCACAACATTGGAAGGGTTTCTGCAACCCGGCCACTCCCGTAAACAGTGACTGGGTACAATAGTTCGATTCATCCACCCACCAAACATTCTCATATTCTGGTCGCAGTGCCTTTACCAGCTTCTATTGCAGACAGCATATCAAAACTTCAAAGTCTAGTGATCTGCTCTTCACACTTGAAACTGTTTGAAACTTATTCCTAAGTGTGGTGAAGCGATTCGGGGAATTTTACTGAATCCTGTCATCGATCAGACGACCACGGATCCGAAAGGATAGAAAAACTTCCAGTCGCGCTCAAAACTTTACCCGGATAATAAGATGATATTGGATGAAACTTTCTGAAAAAAGTTCTTTTAGCGTTCTAACACCCTGCGCGCAATCCCTATTCAAAAATTTGAGATTTCCGGTCAGAGTGGTTTTTCCCAATTTCTGAACGTTTGACAGCTGCTATACAGTTATGACTATATTCATTCGAAAGATCTCATTGTGCTTTACATTTTTGCTTTGGAAAGTATCTTTCTAGCGTTTTCCTATCGAGAGATATAGCCAATTTTCGTATTTTGGCGTCGAAAACTTGTAATTTTTGCAGAAATCAAATAATCATTTATTTCTGGAGCTACGCAAGCCATATAATTAAACCGATGGTTTCGACTTAAAGGTCTCACAGAGGCCAATTATCCGAGGCATGATAGTTTTCCAACTGCTATTCCATAGGCTGCTATCATAAGAAATGTAGTTTTTGCGAAAACATGACCAAATTTTTCCAGCGATTGTGAAGCACTTACTTACTATGCAAGCTAGAGGGTTGCCACTTGGCGGATGTTTTCTTCACAAAATTACCCCGGGACCCTTTTTTAGTTGTCCCGATTGCTGTTTCCTAACTAAAGTAGTCGCTTGCCAAAGTTGGGAAAAGTTGGCAAAATCCAGGTTGCGCTCACATTTTAGCTAATTTCTCTACAACGTAGAGAGATTTCACAATAAATAAAAAAGTCCCCAGCTATTTGATAAAGGTATCGAATAATGTAAACGATGTCTTTCTAAAAAATTTACCGCAGGCTGCAAAAAATCTGAAAAATTGCACTTCTTCAAAAATGCGTTAAAACGTTTGTCATAAACCAAAGTTAGTTTTATTGTTTTCATTAAAAAAGACCAAATATTAGGCTACATTTTGATATAAGAATGGCTTCTTAACTCCAAATAATGAATGGGTAATCATGGTTTAGAGATGAGGATTTTGGCTCGCGGCTCGGCTCGGCTCGGCTCGGCTCGGCTCGGCTCGCGAGCCGAGCCGAGCCGAGCCGGCAACAATTTCTCCCGAGCCGAGCCGAGCCGAGCCGGAGAACTGAAACTCCGAGCCGAGCCGAGCCGAGCCGACCCTATCGAAAAATTTTAAGTTCACTGTAATTACTTCCGAATTTGTACAAAGTTGTCAACAAATTCAATGAATTCTGTTTTCTGTGTTCAACTTTGTCGTCTAATTTTCCGTTTTTCCTTGTCTTTATTCATACCTTCCTTCCACGCCAACTTAGTTTAAACGTTAGACTGTGCTTGAAGTCAACCTATGTATGGTGTAGTTATAAGGAAAGATTTTGACTTAGTTATTTCAACGGGTCATATTTAGTATTATCAAAAATATTACAATTAAAATTTGCATTGTCTTACTACTGTGGCTTTGGGGTTTTTGTAGTAATCTATCAGATAGCAGAAAAGGTTGTAAAAGTGCTGATTATATACCAGAAATACTTACTATTGATTTAGAGTTTAAAATTATTCTGCATAATTACAGTTGACTACTATTATGATCAAGATCGGCAGAGAGCAATTAGAGGATTTGAAATGTTCTAAACTTTAAAAAATAATGTGAAAGAACTTTGATGCTGAGTTCTGAAGCATTTTGCAATTTATCAGATTATGCCATTCCTCAAGACTGCGGACAACAAAAACTTTTGTCGTGAGTTTTTTGGCGTTTATCACTGATTGCTTTCCATATTGTATACATAGAACAAAATAATAAATTTTAAGCAAAACAAGCATGAATGGGCCCCCGCCCACTTTCGTAGAATAGACATTTACCAAATATCAATATCATTAAACCTTATAATCGTAGACTTGCAGCTCGCAGTGTCTCGGTAAAAATGGTATTTTGGTGATTCACACTGGTACACGTAAGCTAGACAGCTGTTTTCAGGTCTTTTGTCAAAACCAAGGAAGAAAATCCACAATTCGGTGGAATCGGTCAAATTTCATATTTCAAGCTGGGCGAGCCGAGCCGAGCCGGCCCACTTTCAATATTCTTCCGAGCCGAGCAGAGCCGAGCCGGGTATGCCCGCGAGCCGAGCCGAGCCGAGCCGACCACATTTTCTCCCGAGCCGAGCCGAGCCGAGCCGAGCCGGAAAATCCCGGCTCGTCCTCATCTCTATCATGGTTCAAAGTTGATGTCTCCAAAAAGAATCACCACCTTAAACTGAGTTGTCAGGAAAGCAAGAAAGATTGATAAGCCTGTAATGAAAGTTCAGCTGATGGCGCTGTGGTGTCACGGTGGTAAGTTGGACTGCGATCCACAAAGCAAGGTGAATTTTTACTTTTACTCATGATTGATATGCTGAACTTAAATAGCTATATCTTGCGATTGCAGGAGGGTGTTAGAATGCTAAAAGAACTCTTTTTGGAAAGTTTCATCGAAGTTCATCTTGATTTGATCCGCCAACCAATAATATGTGAGCGAAAGGAATCACTACCTAAGGAGGTATATAAACTTAAATAGAATAAATATTCAATAACTCTACAATGATATTCTATGTAAGGTTGTGATCAGTTTTGGGCACGCATTGCGAGTTGACGGACCAAATCTCAATAAAATTCGACGAAACTTTCCAAAATAAGTTCGCTTAGTATTCTAACATTTTCCACGCAAAACGTTCGACATGTCCGTTGCCAATTTGTGACAGTTGGGCAACAGCTGCACGGTTTTAACTATTTTCATTCACAAGATACTGTTGATCTCTACCTTCATGCTTTTGAAAACATCTTATTAGCGTTTCACTTTCGTGAGATATAGCCAATTGTGTTATTTTGGCATCGGCATTTGACATTTTGGCCTTTTTTCATAAATCAAATAATCCACTACATATGTCATTAGCCATGAAATCCGTAAAGTTAAACTAAGGGCTTCAATTTTAAGGTCTCAAAGAAACCAATTATTCGAAGCATGGTCATCTTCCCCATTGTCAATTCTTTTTCTGCGATTGAGGAGCATATACTATGTAAGCTAGAGGGTTGCCGCTTTACAGATGTGTTTACACAAAAAATACACCGGGGCCCTTTTATAGCTCCTCTGATTGCTACTTTCTAGCTGAAGTGGTCGCTTTTCAAAGTTGGGAAAAGCAGGCAAAATCCAGAGTGCGCATACATTTTTGGCTAATTTTTTTCATAACGAAGAGCGAACAAGTATATCCTACAACCATTGAATAGCTATTATTTGTAACGACTGACATATCAATCTGTAATCAAGTTTGAATAGTTCAACTATGTTGAATAGTTCTCAAACCTCTTCAATTTGGTATTATCAGTTTTATTATATAATAACAACACTATGCATAAAACAGGGCTAACCACTATAAAATTTATTGCAAAATGATAAATGCATATTAAAGACAGATACATATATGTCAAAAGTTTATTACGTTCATTTATTTGCAAGCTACTGCAAATATCGCGGATTGAACATCTGCCCTAAAACAAAACAGAGCCACGCCCAACAAATATAGAAATCTAATAATAAGGTGAAAACTTCTTCCAGAGACCAAATTTTGGTACTTATCGTGAACATACATTTACATGGGGGCCCGATTCTGGGGGTGTCTGCCCTGACCTAGGCGAGTGGTCTACCCCTGAAAATTCCAAAATTTTAAGGGGGACTGCCCAGAAATTTGAAAAATATAGAATTTTTAACAAGTTTGCCCAAAATTTTTAAAAAATGACAAGATTTATGAGAAATGTTTTGAAAAAAATTGCTAAAATGTGCTAAAAATCCATTGCAAAAATCGCTGCGGGGTCTACCCTTTTCCCTTTTCGGACAAATGGGTCTGCGCTTTATCCTTTTCGCTAAAAAGGTCTACCCGCTTTTTGTCGGTCTGTGGGAGTCAGCACCCCCATTCCCTCATGTTATCACGCGGTGAACGTAAGTTTGATTAACTGTACCTTCGCAGACTAAAATGTGTCTATCTTTAACGATTTCTACAGTTTCGATAGTTTTGTAAGAAAAGCTATTTTCCAAAAATTACACTTTTCGAGGACATTTTATTAACAGACCAACGAAAAATTTAAACATTAACGATTTCAAAAACTATTTTTAAAAATGTTCCGGTGGATGCTAAAACGTTTACAGTCGTGAATTCGATTATTGGCAAATTTTGTAAACTACAAATTATTGCAGATTTTCTTACCGGCTCCTGCCAGCAATTTTGGGAGCTGATGTGCAGGGGGAGCATTCCCTTTGTTCCACTACTAGCTTAAGCAACTGGTTCAATCCTTTCCCTGCATTTAGCAGGCTAATCTTGGATTTTTTTAATTTCTAGCGTTTGTTGACCTAACCAAATTTGTTACATTACAGTACATTTTACACTGATAATTTTTTGACAACAAATGTGGCCAGAGTATATGCGTTCAGCTTCGTAAAAGTTCCACATAGTAAACTTCTGTCTGTGGCTTAATTGCTCACAAACTTTAGGTCGCATATATGCGTTGTTTGGAATTAATATTATAATCTTTGGTTCAAATGTGAATGCATGTTTTATAGATGTCTGCTAAAACACAAACTTTGCGCTTATACTTGGGTAAGCAATGTTCTGGTCATGATTGGAATTAGGGAGCATACAATTGCACAATTTATCATTTCAATCTTCTTATCAATTAAGCTTACTTTGAATGCAGTAGCGAATTTGTCTCTGTTTAGGTTGACACCAAAATCCACGACTTCCTCTCATCAGAAATCGACTGCGACTTTGGCGTCCATAGCGACAAACGGACCAGGGCGACCACGGAGTCATAATGCATGCTACAACATTAATACAGTCAACAATAAAACTTACGAAATCTGTCATACTTTGTACCGTGAAGATGGGAGTGTATTCAAATTATTATTCAAATTCCAATTATGTTATTAAAATCTATTAACGTCTGCTGTGTAAGGTTGAACATTTATCGACCTATTTTGTAATGATATCTCAATACTCGCATATCATTGCATACTCAAACTTTCCATTACGAGGAATGCAAATATGCGAGAATGCACTAGCTGCTGCGCCGTTGATTTCTGTGAATGCACTGGAGGTATTGCAATATAGCACATACCTCACTACAGCAGGCCACGAGTACCTGAACGTCTACACGACGGAAGCCAGCAGAATTCCTCATGAATCAAATACTTGGGGCAGTTTCCGTCGCTTCCAGACTTCTTGACTCTGTGTCTCAAACGATACCCACGACCACAGGATCGGCTGCATGCGGAAAATCGACTCCAGGAGAAATAGGTGCAATCTAAAAGCGAGATGTTGTCTTGAACATTGAGCTGAACATGAGTTATCGACAGACATATTTTAAGCTTGTAAAAGAACTAAATAGATAAACAAATAAATAAATAAGAAATCAATTGGTGTTACTACCGCATGCCTATGCTCAAGGATAGGTTTCCACATGGATACACTGCGTGCTGGTATTTCAGTGCCTGAAACTGACACTTGAACTGAAACTATTGTGAGGAGAGCCCTGAATCTAAAGCTGAAATTATTTCAATCTGGTGATATAGATTTATGCTCAAATTAAATCTTGATTAGGTCAAACAAAACCTGGAACTCTGAATGGACCTAATTTCAGTTATTCCTAAAAATTTGAAGATTTGATGGTTTCAAGCTGCTATTTCGTTAGTATTCTGCAGGGTGAGCCTAAATAATCCTCAAACTATGTTTTTGTACTAAAATGGAAGGCTAGAATCTGCAGTTATTGAACTAACTGATACGAAAGCTGAAGATATTCTTGTCCGCCGACAGAAACAGAAACGAAACAGAGTTAATTTTAGACAGGCTAATTTTAGATTGCCGAATGAAACAATAATGGGCAATAAAAAATTCCGGAACCTAATAAACAAATATATAAATTTGAAAGTGTTGAACATTGAACAGTATATAAATGTAATATTATTAATGAAATGTTGGTTAGTTAGTGACAGTTACATTTTCATGCGTGGTGCGCAGTTGTCGCTTTAACACAAAACTGAAGCTACTACAAACCGAGCGTTAGTGTAAAAGAGCAACCACAAATTTAAGAGCTCCCCAGTTTAAGAAAAAGGGGGGGCCTAAAACCAGCAACGGGAACAGTAACTCTTTCTTATTCCAAGAACGCAATCAGGAAAGAGGTTCATTTTCAGGAAAAGAATCGGTGATCTTAATTTTGGAACAAAAATAGGAGGAAGTCTTCAGGGGACATTAACTGGAATGAGGTTTATTTAATTAACCTTTCCTGTATGAACTATCCCAGTTTCAATGATGCACAATGGTTGAATTAAGATTTTAGACTGCTATTATTGCTGACAGCGGGTACTTTATAGCGTAGTAATTCCACTTCATTTCACAATAGTATTTGAAGCGTTATCGACGCAAGCAGAAGATGAAAAATCCCACGGAGGGTCAAAGTCACGGATGCTTTAGGTTTTAGCTCTGGGTTAAAAAATTCAGAAAGAATGTTTAAGTCTCAGACCTGCCTTGGCCTTTTCAAATTATCAAGTTTATCACACTGCGAATTGACAAAATTGCCAGTCTGCCAAATGGGGTACAAAATCCACTTGATGTCTGATATTGTGAAGTTGTGGCATTAAATGTGGTTATTACCTGAGTCATCTCCATTATCTGCACTGTTATCAGAAGGATTCTCACAATTCTGGGGATTATCCAGGGAAACTGTTGTGTTTCTGATCCTTAAAAGATAAACTCCAGGACGTCCAATGTTACTTTTGAGATGAATGTCGGATTTGTTGAATCCCATGATATCAGGGATGCGGTATTCTAGTGTGTCCAATAACTCGAATAATATTCGACCATAGTGGGAAAATACGCCTTCGATATTTCCAAAAACAAAAATGACATAAAACTCATCCCGACCTTTAACAAGAACCGTTTGAACTGTACCACTGCCGTCCTTAGAGAAGTCTGGAACAAGGATCCACGTTCCCAAGAAAATCCATTCATACTGGACGTGTTTGGGTTGACATAAGATTTTATAGATTTCGCTCAGTGTGGCTTCATCGGATACAAATCTTCCATACATCTCAGAATCTGAAGAGGGGTACTCATAGGAAGCACCATAAATGTGAACAACACCGTCTTGATCGCAGTCCCTGTCAAAGTAGTAGTATTTGAGTTCACCAGAGAAAAACGTGTTGACATCGTTTTCGCACGTGGTACTGGGAGATGTGTAGTCGTTATTAAACTGGGCCTTTGGATTTCCTACTTGAGGCCCGTATGGAAGTAAATCGCTGGAAGCTGAGTCGACCATAGCCAAAGAGGAAATCAATGTTAGAATGGAAAGAATTATGAAGAGCAACATGTCGGGTCCTGGCCTAAAATACAAAAATTTTACCTGCACTATATTCAGTATTTTAAATCTGTTAAGAAACTAAAGTAGTAGCCGACTATTATATGCATAATAAGTTTAGGCTAGATCTGTTCTAGTACTCTTGTTGTGAGTACAAGAAGTATAGTAGTTGTCTGGTAAGCTGATAAGTTTAGATCAGCTAAACTTAGTATTCTCTTAGTCCTGTATTGCTCTTGCCCAACAGGTTATGGGCCCAGGTGGTCAGTGATTATCCGACAGATAAACATTGTTCACGCTTTTGGATCTGCTTAGCCCTTCTTTTGCTACCATCTATTTTGGTGCCTACAGCTACGACGGGAATGGCTGAATCTGGTGTCAAGGGATTTGCCATTCAAAAGTTTGATGGTAACAATTACCCAGCATGGAAATAGAAAATGAGAATGCTGCTCATTGAAAAGGACTTGTGTGGTTTCGTGGACGGAACTGAACTGTTACCAGAGGAGGCTACTGATGCACAGGAAAGGGAATATCGGAAGAGAGCAAATAAGGCTCTTGCTACGGTGGTCCTGGGTTTGGACGATAGTCAGATATTTCTGGTAAAGGATTTTGCGACGGCGCGTGATGCTTGGCAAAGCCTGCGAGACCATTATGAACGCAAAACGCTGACGAACAGACTGTTTCTCAGGCGGAAGTTGTTTCGAATTGCCATACAAGAAGATCAGGATATGCTATCTCACATCTATTCAGTCAAGGATCTGGCCGATCAGCTTGCTGCAATCGACGCCCCTGTGAGCGAGGAAGACTTGATCACGATTCTTTTGTCGAGTCTGCCCGATTCCTTCGACAATCTGATAACGGCGCTGGATTCTCACGAAGGAGAGTTGAATCTCGCCTTTGTGCAAAGCAGACTACTTCAGGAAGACACCAAGTGTAAAGAGGGTAAAGGCAAAAGCACAACAGATTCCTCAGAGAAAGCCTTGGCGTCGGAACAACAACAAGGATCTAGGTCAGGTAATTGCTTCAACTGTGGTAAACCCGGACATTTCGCCCGAGACTGTAAAGCCAGAAATTCCCGATATCCGCGAAAAGGCTACCAGGGCAGAAAACCGTACAAGAAAGCGAATGCAGCATACAAGCAAAGTGACAGTTCGTCTGATGAGTCGTTCGGTGATGCCTTTGTTGTATCCAGTGGAAGTCAAAATGTACTGTCCATGGTAAAGTCCCCAGGAGAAAAATCGACAAAATGGTTCATCGACTCCGGTGCATCAGAGCACATGACGAATCGAAGGGATTGGATCGCAAACTACACTGAACTGCGATGTCCAGAAAAGGTAACCCTTGGAGATGGGAGATCAGTGGAGGCAATTGGGACAGGTACGGTTGTAATGACTTTGGTCTTACCTGGTGGGGACAATACTATAGATTTCAAAAACGTTTATTTTGTACCCAAGTTGTCACTAAATCTCCTTTCTGTTAAAGCGATTGCAAAGAAGGGCAAAAAGGTGGAATTTGTTAAAGATCGCTGTTGCATTTCAAAAAATGGAGAAATTTTGAGAATGGCAAAACTGACTGGGAAGTTGTATGAATTGCAGTGCAAGTCAAGTTTTGATACGACTAGGTCAGAAACAGTCAACATTGCCGCTTCTACCGACATTGACCTATGGCATAAAAGATTGGGTCATATAAATGAAGCTGCCTTAAAACGTATGGCATCGCAAAATTTGGTTAAAGGCTTCTCACCAATAAACTTTAAAGGACGTTCGTTTTGCCGAGGGAGTGCTGAAGGGAAATTGCACAGAAATCCATTTCCAAAACACGGCGAAACCGAAGTATCTGAAGTTTTGGATCTAGTTCATTCAGATCTATCTGGTCCTATGAAAACAAGTTCAATCGGAGGATCCAAATATTTCCTAACGTTTATTGATGAGAAGTCCCATCTAATCTACGTTTATTCCCTTAAACATAAAAGCGAAGTTCTAGAAAAGTTTAAAGAGTTTGAAGCGGAGATCACCAACTATGCTGGCAAAGGCATAAAGGTGCTTCGAACAGATAACGGCACCGAGTACAAGTCTGCAAATTTTGAGTCTTTCTGTAAAGAAAAAGGAATCCGACACGAGCTGACGGTTCCCCACACGCCACAACAGAATGGGACCGCCGAGAGATTAAATCGGACGCTTGTGGAAACCGCCCGGTGTATGATTACCCATGCCGGAGTACCGACTGCTTTTTGGGCTGAAGCTGTAAGTAAGCTTATTTGAAGAATCGGACACGGACAAAGGGAATAAAAGAACAGACGACGCCGTTTGAAGTGTTCTTTGGGAGAAAGCCAAGTATAGCCCACATCAAGGTGTTCGGCTGTTTCGCTTATGCCTATGTATCCATATCTGAACGCGAGGAGCTTGCTCCGAAAGCGATTCAGTGCAGGTTTGTTGGGTACAGTTCCAGAGCGAAAGGATACAGGCTATACGACTTGAAGAAAAGAAAGGTCTTTGTATGCCGAGATGTGAAATTCAACGAAGAAGGATTTTTCCGACGTTCGTCCAGTGAAAAGAATTGACAGAAAGGACTTTGCTGTTTATGACTATGATGATGGTTCAGAAACTACCGAGCACGATCATAGAAACCACTACGTCCAAATGGTGAACGTGAACCGGAGACGTCTTAAAACCTGATCAAAAATCCAGTGTTTAACGCCAGGACGAAGCACATCGAGATCAAGCACCACTTCATTCGTGAGAAGGTCATTGTTCTACTGCTGAACAAGAAGCTGATATTTTCACGAAAGCAGTATCTAAAGAGAAATTTGAAAAAATTCGGTCTAAGCTTGGCATGTGTGCAATAGTCGGCTAGGTGGGAGTGTTAAGAAACTAAAGTAGTAGCCGACTATTATATGCATAATAAGTTTAGGCTAGATCTGTTCTAGTACTGTTGTTGTGAGTACAAGAAGTATAGTAGTTGTCTGGTAAGCTGATAAATTTAGATCAGCTAAACTTAGTATTCTCTTAGTCCTGTATTGCTCTTGCCCAACAAAATCACAACTGGAAATTGATGCCCAGAGCTTCACACGTACGTTGATGTGTGAAATCACAAGGGAGCGCATTCTCAAGAGCTGTTCGAGAATGAATGAGAAGTCGACGTTTTTTGGACTATGAACAGAAACATCCATATATAAAACAAATTTAAAACTGTACAACGACTGAACTTTGGATACTTGTTTCGATGTTTTCAAGGGCGCCAGATATAAAAAGAGCTATATATGGAAGATAGATTAAGGTGGGTTTTTTGGTCTTTTTTGACTTCCTCCGATCTCACAGATTTTTGTTACATATTTAATTACCCACATGGTATATTTTAACGAATTTTTAAAGTTAAAGTCACAACTCATACGGTTATTGAGTAATTTCACCTCAAAGTTGAGATCTCATGTGTTAAACATAAAGTTGTCTTTTTATCGCGTGCGCCAGAAAACTCCACGAATGGACCCGTCCAAGCTTTATGTCATATTATTTCCATGTTTCGGACTGTGATTAGTCTTAATCAGAATTTTAAATTACGTCTTCAAAAATGTTTACTGAGTTTTACTGTTACTTTAAATTATGCGGAATATTAGTCAGTCAGACGTGCTAAGCCTAACCCTAAGGGTCTAAATTTACAGTAATCTATAGAATTTTACAGTATTCCTACAGTAAGTTTACAATATTCCTACAATAATCTAAGTTTGGTTGTGAAGTTGACAGTACATCTCAAAAAGTGTTTACACTGCAGTTCTGTGTTGTATTCTAATTAGAGGGTCATTAGTTGAGATAATAGATGTTAGAATTTCATATTTTGACAAATAGAACAATCAATCATTTTCAACTGATGTGTAGGGTTGGCTTTATCGATTAGTTCGCACTATATAAGGCTCTGTTGAAAACCAGTTGACGCAGTTGAAGTGGGGTGTGACAGTATGCATAGGGTTCGCCATTTTCGCTCAGAATAGGTGTACTGTTTTGATTCTGTTTTTATATTTTGCTGTCTTTGTGAACATTTAGTGGGGCTAGTACGCCCAAGTATTGGAATATAGTATGGTTCTAATTTTGTTGTGAGTAAACTAGCTTTTGTGATATTTCTACAGAGGAAGTAGATTAGGAGAATATACTGTCAGGAAGGTTTTGGCATCACACACCTCCGACCTGAACCTGCTTCTAGTTTTCCTAAATTACACGAAGTCCGGTCTTTATTTCGAGAGACACGTACGAGCATATAGGACCAAACTTCACACTTAGTATTCTCTTAGTCCTGTATTGCTCTTGCCCAACAAAATCACAACTGGAAATTGATGCCCAGAGCTTCACACGTACGTTGATGTGTGAAATACAAGGGAGCGCATTCTCAAGAGCTGTTCGAGAATGATTGAGAAATCGACGTTTTTTGGACTATGAACAGAAACACCCATATATAAAACAAATTTAAAACTGTACAACGACTGAACTTTGGATACTTGTTTCGATGTTTTCAAGGGCGCCAGATATAAAAAAGAGCTATATATGGAAGATAGATTAAGGTGGGTTTTTTGGTCTTTTTTACTTTCTCCGATCTCACAGATTTTTGTTACATATTTAATTACCCACATGGTATATTTTAACGAATTTTTAAAGTTAAAGACACAACTCTTACGGTTATTGAGTAATTTCACCTCAAAGTTGAGATCTCATGTGTTAAACATAAAGTTGTCTCTTTATCGCGTGCGCCAGAAAACTCCACGAATGGACCCGTCCAAGCTTTATGTCATATTATTTCCATGTTTCGGACTGTGATTAGTCTTAATCAGAATTTTAAATTACGTCTTCAAAAATGTTTACTGAATTTTTGTAGTTTGTAATTTCGAAAGTTTGAATTTGTACCAAATATTAATACTTCAAAAATTCATTAAAATTCTTAAAGGCCTAATTTAAAGCTCTGATTACCACAAACCACAGGTCGAAAAACATAGTATTAGTTTAATATAAAGCTTGGACGGATCCATTTTGCGATTCGTTAGATTTCTCTGGTGCACGTGAAATAGTGGAAATTTTTTTCTAATTTCCTATGTTAAACACATGAGATCTCAAGTTTGACGTGAAATTACTCAATAACCACTTACAACTTTAATTTTAACTTTAACTTCAACTTTTAACTTTAACTCGCTAAAATATACTGTTTGGACAACAAAATAAGTACTTAAGTAAAAATCAGCGAGATCGGAGAAAGTCGAAAAATTACCTAAAAAATGGACACCCCATAAACCCCTAGAGGTCTCCTCTTGTCATTGCGTAACATTGCTTCACCCACAATACGTGAAAATATCGCTCTGTTCGACAAAGCATACCTCTCCTGAGTTGTGGGGGACGTTCGTCACGAAAGTTGTCGTGTTGGGAGGGGTGTCACCAACA
This sequence comes from Trissonchulus latispiculum, assembly GCA_030248195.1. Lineage (NCBI taxonomy): Eukaryota > Metazoa > Nematoda > Enoplea > Enoplida > Ironidae > Trissonchulus > Trissonchulus latispiculum. The sequence goes on along the minus strand of JASAND010017328.1, from coordinate 4,316 downwards.
GCCAATCAGACTGCTAAAACCCCCATCCCATCCGTTTGGTAGGGAGTACGTAGTAACAGCATATTTCCAAAAGTGGGGATATTCCCAACTCCATTTGAGGGAGGGGGTCGCCAACAGCTAGCAAGAATCATATCAGTCAAGCTTACCCTGCTTTAGCCCCACCCCCACAAACGCCCCCCCCCCGAAAAACGGAGACAGAAGGGGGCTATTATTTTTCAAAAAGAGCGAGTCCGAAACGGGGAACATGTGCGTATTGTGGGCGAAGTACCGTTTTGATGCAGCAAATTTATCACTATAGTACGACCAAAAAATGTGTGTACAAACTTTGACCGTTTATAGCAGATTAGCCAATTGAGCAAACCCCGACAATGTATATATTTTTAGAGTCGTCAGGAACTCGAGATTTCGACAATTCGGAAAAATCCGGAATTCCGGTTTTCATTCACGGAAAATCTAAAATTTTTAGTTTTTCGCCAATTTTTTATCGCAATCAAAATTTTGTTTTGACGATCGAATAGAGCTGGTCCCGCTGCATATTTTTGCTCCTACAAGTTTTTCACGAAAATACACCCAATTTCCGAAATTCCGGGTTTTCAAAATTTCCGCATCTTAAAAATTTTCTCCAATACCCACAAGATGGGTATCATTCGAATGCTCTTATCGAGCTGAACAACTTTTGTAATAGAATGAACTCTTGAAATTGCACACAATTCCCGGTATTCGAGAAAACCGGATTTTCCGGATTTTGAAAATGTTCTCCAATACCCCACAAAATGGGTATCATTCGAAAGCTCTTGATGAGCTGAACAAATCTTGTAATAGAACCAATGTCAGAAAATGCACCCAATTCCCGAAATTCACAAATTCCGGATTTCACTCAAGCTTAGAAGGTATTAGCGAATTCCGAGAACTGGGCTCATTACTGCGAGCTGGTTCTATTACAAGATTTGTTCAGCTCGATAAGAGCTTTCGAATGATACCCATGTTGGGGGTATTGGAGAAAATTTTCAAAATCCGGAAAATCCGGTTTTCTCGAATTCCGATAATTGGGTGCATTTTCGTGAAAATCTTGTAAACGCAAAAATATGCAGCGGGACCAGCTATATGCGATCGTCAAAACAAAATTTTGATTACGATAAAAATTGGGCAAAAAACTAAAAATTTTAGATTTTCCGTGAATGAAACCCGGAATTCCAGATTTTTCCGGGTTTTCGAAATCCCGGGTTCCTGAGGATTCTAAAAATATATACATTGTTGGGGTTTACTCCAAAGGTTAATCTGCTATAAACGGTTGAATTTTGTACACACATTTTTGGTCGTACTATAGTATAGCCGAAGTCTCTTGGTAGGAAGTTGTGACGCGGGCCGGACCGCTTTTTTACACCGTAAATGGCAGTTTTTCAATAAATTTCGAAACAATTGCAAGTCTACAAGGACAATTTCATTTACGGATTTTCAATGGCTTTGGTTTAAGATGATTAATTGCACATAATAGAAGTTAGAATTGAGCTGTGCCGGTATCTGGGTGTTTAAGGTTGTTATATGGTGGCTTCTTAGTGGATATACCTAATCCATTTTAAGTTACGTTTATGAGAAGGGTGTAGAAGCTTTTTATATATGAACAGGTGTCGCAAAACAATTGGAATGTAAACATTCGCTTACATAATTAGGTTGGATGGTATTGGCATTGATGTAAGGGGGTATTGATCGCAGTTTAAGGGGGCGGGCTACTTAGGTCGAAAATTCGACCCTCACCGATTTGGTTCAAATTATGCTCATTGATAGTCCATAGGGTCCTAAACAATCCATTGAAATTTTGAATGATTTCGTTCAGGAATAAAAAAAGTTACAGCCATTCAAAACTTCTAATTCCTATTGAAAATGGCCTAAAATCCGAACTTTAGATTTTTTGGTTCTCACAACGATAACTTACCCTAATCAAACCCGTTTGAAACGTTCTATAGCTCATTTTGGAGCTAAATACAATATCTAATTGGTAAATAAATATTGGCTAAATACAATATTGGTTTTAGCTCCAAAATGAGCTAAAGAACGTTTCAAACTGTTTTGATTTGAGTAAGTTATCGTTGTCAGAAGAGAAAAATCTAAAGCTCCGATTTTAGGCCATTTTCAATAGGAATTAGAAGTTTTGAATGGCTGTAACTTTTTTATTCCTCTACGAAATTATTCCAAATTTCAATGGATTGTGTAGGGCCATAAGGACTATCAATGAGCAGAATTTGAGTCAAATCGGTGAGGGTCGAATTTTCGACCCAAGTAGCCGTAGCCCCCCCCCCCCTAAGACTCAGTGCTCTTGCTTGCGATTGTAATTGCTAATTTGAAACGTAACCAACATCCAAAACCTTGTTAGACAAACTAAATGAAATTTGGTTTAGTTCATTCACTGCTATTGGTCATGCAAATTAGACCTTTATGTCAAAATCAAGCACGTGGACAAACTTAACACAACAGACATTTAATTTGAGGAATTGAAAAGCTTCAGAAAAAGTATGATAGCATCTATGAAAAATATGGGAATCGGAATTGTAACATAAGGTTAAAAGTGGAGTAGGAGCAACAGCTTGGATTTGTATATGGATAATGTGTGGAATTCTGCATAACAAGGTAATATTTACCAAACACGTAACGTCTGACGAGTGGCCACTTGTTATTGCTGTTTGTTGTTTCTGAAAAATGGAAGACATAAAAATAGAAAATAGTTTGAAATTAGACGTAAAACTAGCTGAAATCAATTACCTCACAGTTAGGGCCGTTTCTTGCGACATCGGGCCGTTCGGCCCGTAGAAATTTGCGGCCCCGGGCCCGCGTCCCGGCCCGTAGAGACCACACCGGCCCGCGGGCCGGCCCGGCCCGCAAAACTTTCTTATTTTCCAACACTAAGGATACGGTTAATGCAAAAATTCTTTTCTTTCTATAGGACAATTTTCCTTTAGATGTTATGTTTTTAATTTTCAATTTTTACAATTTTCAACAAATCTTTGCGAAGGTGTCAGTTGTAATTTGTTGCGGTAACCAATGCATAACTGTCTTACAGCTGAGATGGTTAAATGAAGTAACAACATTGCGATCCTAAAAATTCTGAAAATGTGGGAACGCACTATAAGTGAACCTGACTGAGTTTGCAGAAATTTCACAGGTGACTTGGTTTAGTACTCGATCAGGAAGGACAACGCTTATGAGTAACAGTCAAATGCTATTAACATTCAGTAATAACTAAAAGAAACTGAAAACTGAAGCCGTCTATAAACGTAATTCTTTGTCAGAGCAGAAAACATTGGTTTTATGGATATTTCCGCCTCCACGAGTAGATGATTTGTGATAATTGTAAAAATGTAAAATAATGACTGATTCAGTATCATGGATGTGATGTTCCGTCAAAATGAGAGAATGTTTTAAAAAAGGCAGTACGAGAAGTTTTAGATTTTGGCTATATTTTGACTTTAGCGGCTAGGAAATGTTTTGTCTCTCGAGTATACTGAAATATTTGACCTTTTAGAGAGTTCTAGGTATCTCTATTGCAGAAAAGGTTAAAGCAAGAGACGTTGCGAATTTAGGCTAATCTACGTTTAGCTGAAGACTGGATGAAAATGAATGCAATATATAATTCGAAAGCTATGGAGGATTACTTTAACCATGTTCTACATCGAACTTTATGCGGGCAAGGTTTTTCCAATTCTTGAAAATGAACCAGTCACTGCAGTTTAGTTGTTGATTTGTGGATTTGCATAATCGAGCGTTCAAACTTCCAATAATTTCTTTTGTCCACGTTTGCCGACCCCACGCAGTCGGGGCTAAGTAGGAAGCGGGCCGCGGGTACTCTCGACTGCGTTTCAATGCTGGCAGGGTACCAGGAGTTATAGTATTTACTTTTAAGCATTTCGAGCTTTGCAGCTCAGCAAAATCTATGAATTTCTATGCCAAGCGAGGTCGTTAAAAAGGAAGTGTTTCTCCAATGTTCGACTCATTTTCCTAGGTGCACTAGTAAAACAGACTAGACCTGATTCTGTGCAATTAGCCTACGTCATGGCACGCATATAGGAATGGGTGGGGTCAAAGAAATTTCGGGGCAGAAACTTAGCTGGCGGACTGCTAGCCGTTCTCAAATATTGATAGTTTGTTGTCAGTGCAACAGTAATCGTTTCTGCTTATGTATACCGCAGTCAAGTACAAGGGATGTACTACATCCCTAGAAAGCTTCAATAGTGTTCTATATCACTAGCAGAGCTGTACATTAGAGGTTAAAGGCTTCAAATGTACAACTTTAGTGACAAATTTCAGTAATGTAGTAATAAGTA
>JASAND010017326.1:0-16613 GCA_030248195.1 Trissonchulus latispiculum | reverse complement strand
GCTTCGTTCAGTTACGTATTGCTGTCGTTTTCGTCATTTCTGAGGACTTTTTTGATTGCTTTTTGTCTGTTTTGATGATAGTCTGCGTGCGATTGTATGGGTTGGAGTCTCGGCTCGTTTACTTCTGTCCCCATTCCCACCACTGATATATATGTTGTAAACCTTATACCAATTGTGCTAAAATTTGGTACAGGGATCTATTGTCGTCTATTTTGGTTTAAATGTTCGTGTTGGGTTTATGAAATTGGACTCATAACTGGGCTTTTGCTAGGCGAAAAAAGTGCCGGTGGAGAAGCGGGGGGGAAGCACCCCCACTAGTGGGGGAAATTTTTTGACAATTTTGACGAAAAAATCCTTAAAATTTGGCATTTTCTGGGCACCTTTTTATAGTTAGTGGGGGGAAGACCAAAAATGTGGAGGTGGGGCCGTGGGGGGAAAGGGGTCGAGTGGGGGGCGAGATCCCAAAAAGTCGGGGGCGCCCCCACCACTTAAACCAGTCCACATAAATTAACTAGAGTCGGATCGGGGGGGCTTGTACGATTCTCATAGATGAACGTTAGTAGTATATATATATATATATATATATATATATATATATATATATATATATATATATATATATATATAATATAAATTCACAATGTTTAAAGAAATTGAAGCAAAATTAACAATTTTTCGAAAAAAGTTGAAAATCTTGATCAACTTTTTGGAAAATTAAGAAAATTTTAGTAAAAAATTCCGCAGAAGCCAGAAATATTTCTGAATTTCGGTTCGAAACTATATATATATATATATACGTGTTTTTCTGGCCATTTCTGCGTATACCTTGCCCCTGGCGGCGATAGGGCTTGTATCTTGTCCGTATTGGGGGGGGGGGGCCGGGGCCCCCCATACCCCTGTTTACCTCTGGGGACTAAGAAATCAAGGATAAGTTACCTTCAGTTAGTCATATCCTATCGCAGTGATTGGAAATCCCTTTCTGATGCTGTCTTACGTCGTATATACCTTGCCTTGCCTCACCTTTATCCTTAATTAATATAAAAATACGAACCAGTCTCTGTGAGTATGTATCTGTCCACTCAAATCCAGGTACCTACTACATGCGTGTATCCCTAGTACGTAATACTTATGTTAGTCTGTACGTGTGTTTGTGTGTCTGTCTTAGTTTGAGGCTAGCAAAGTAAATATTTACTGAGATTGTATCCGTGTCATGTGCCATGTTACCGTCAGCCCAGCTCTATAGCAGTCTCTGTTTCTCTGTATCCACTCATGCTTACATAATATTACCATTTTGGACGCATATATATATATCCATTTTGATATGATTTTCAATACCTATATATATATACGTATATTATATATAAGCGACAAGAGTTTTTTGTGGCCTGCTTTGTTGGTGTGTTTGGTAGAAAAATTAAATTAGGTATTAGGGTTGCCTCCCTTAGCTTAGTGGCTTGATAAATTTGGTATCACAATTTTGATGGAATTGAAAGCTATCGCATTTCACTCGTTGCCTGTTCGGTCGTTTTTTTGGTTTTGGTTTGTTGCCTACGTACGTAAGTGGTTTTCATGACTTCATCTGTTGGACCTGAGCCAGTTTCCAATCAATTCATGGCATTTATTGATCTTGTTAATTGACCTACGCCACACAAATATTTAGTCAGAGTTTGAATGAAACTAATAACTCCTACTGCGTACAAATTGTACGGTACAATATGCATGGATGGATGGAAAAGTGTGGTTGTTTTGATTTGGTTAAGCTTGGTGTATATTGTAGGTGCCTTTTTGCAGTGGGAAAAGTAAACCCAGGGTCAAAAGCGCTATGTGAAATTGGGAAATATTTTGAAATTACAAAAATGTGGCTTTGTCTTGTTTCCTTTGCCGATTAAATGGTATATTTCTCAAGTCTCAAACTTGACCAGCTGAAAGGAGCTGGACTTGTTGTACAGAGGGAGGCATAAACCCCCCCAAAGTGGGTATATACGCATTTTGGTAAATGATAAACTTTTCCTTGAACAAATCGCTCAAGCGGCCAAATACTCAACAATTGTCCGGGTTTGCTGGAAATTTCTGCTTTTTTCACACTAAATCAGCTTATTTGGTGCATATATATATTCTTTAAAAGGTTTGGAAAGGAGAGATTGTGTTGTGGTCGTCCTACCTTTGGGGTTCTCTCCCCCATTCATTTTCTTTTCCGTTTTTGGGTTCCGCCTGGGCTCATTAGGGAGCCCTGACAATGGGCCGACGAATGTCAAGGTTTTTGGAGTCTAAATTCGTCTGTTGTGGGACTAAATCTGAATTTTTGAGCACTTTTAGCTTAGTTGTAGCAGGAAAATCTTGTATTTTGGCGATTATGGCCCCCTCCCTTCCCTACCCCACCTTTTCTGGTCAAGAGAAATCCCAGTTGTTTGTCTGGGAACACAGTGAGTGAGTCTGAGAGGAAGTTTGAGTCTAGGAAAAACTGAAAAAATGTCGAGTATTGTTAAATTTACTAAAAATGGATAGATATGTCTGACAGTGTCAATAAAAAGGAAACGTTTTTGACGTACAACTACTTCAAGGCAGATACAATGCTGAGACTAACTAGAGAGAGAGATGTATGGATATTGGATGTTAGATCAATTTTTAGAGTTATTCTCTTTAAAAAATTGTTTTCCAGTTTCTGTTTCTGGTCATGTTTTTCCTAATGATCCTCTAGGGATTGGAAAAGAAACAAGCCTTTTTTTAAAGAAGTGAACTCAATACTCTTGTTGTGAAATTTAAAACTTTGAATTGTTCCGGCTGTGTATATAGTGTGTTTTGCTGACTATATTATAACAGCAATTGTGTGTTCCGTTTCCTTTTTCTCTGCCAAAACAATTTTTATTTTCCCGGCTTACTTTTTTGAGGGGTTTTTTGACAAATTCAAATTTACGTACTGAGAAACTCTGCAGTGCTAATATATATAGTTTCATTCAATTATTGTCTCCGACGATATATAGTCAAGCGGGAAAAAAACCCACTTTTCAGATTTTTGGCCAGAACTTTTTAATGGTTTGACATATCGAAATGCTGATTATACAGGTAGCTAGGCCTAGTCGTAAGCTTTCTTATGAGCTATAGAACACCTCTCTAGGGTGTGCTGTTAGCGAGAAAAATTGTCCCAAACTGGCGGGAAAAAACCCAATGCGGGAAAAAAAACCCATATGCGGGAAAAAAAACCCACCCCAAAAAATTTTTGGCAAGCTGCCAGGAGCATTTCTAACCATTCCAAATGAAAGAGCAGGTTGTTTTTAGTACAACTGCATCAAAATATATTAGTTTTTGTACTAAAATTGAGGTCATATGGTCATTTGAAAATGTTGTATCTTTAACACATAAACATAGGCAAATTTTGGAAATTTTTTAAAATTGTTTATTTTCGGCAGTTTAAGCATCCTATCGTGTAGAAAACGTGTTTTTCTTGTATTTAGAGCCAAACTAGACCCATTTTAAGACAAAAATAAGCATTTTTGGTCAAAATTGAAATTTTGGCTTGAAATGGCACCGTTTAGACCCCCTGGACCACTCATAACAGTACGAACCCAGGTAAAACCCATACCAATTTAATCTATAGGCTCTATTAAACAAATGTATGTATTGGTTTGACCTTTCCGGTCAATGGTTAGAAAAAAAATTTAATTTTGAAAAGTGGGTTTTTTTCCCGCCGTGGGTTTTTTTCCCCGCCAACTCCAGGTCACCCCCAGGTCGCACCGGAGGGGTCAGAGCAGTGTGACATATATCATCATGAAGCGCAACAGATGCCCTACAGGTACATATAATCCGCTTTGGTCTAAGTCTTTCCAGTAGTTCAGGGTGGCCCGGCAAAGTTTGCCAAATTTCGGCACTTGGTCGGACCAAAATTTCCAAAAATTTCAAAGTCCCAAAAAATTTTCAGGGAAGCAGTGGGAGCTACCATAATACACCCTCCAGGGTTATTTTGGATGCTCTTCAAGATAGGCTATTAAAAACCTAGACAGCTCATACCGGTAAGCCCACACTGGGGGTGGGTTTTTTTTCCCGCATTGGCGAGTGGGTTTTTTTTCCCGCTTGACTATATGCGTACTGTTTACCATTAGAGCATGAAGGTTTGCATTTATTGCTGTTATGATTTGCTGTGCAAATTTTCAATAAAATGGTTGAGTAACTTTATGAGTGAGATAGTACATACAGACGTTACTATTGACTTAAATAGGACCTCCTACTATTGTGAAATTTTAGGAAGATACATATCGTGACATGTGCGTAACTTTTCTTACATAAGATTGATTATATAAGTGCATGCATTACGTGTTACACACTGCTGTAGGTCTGGACTTACTGAATGCAAAACTGCAACATTTTGTGCAGCAATTTTTGATCTATAGAATCCTGTCATGTTCATTGTGGTATATACTGAATTATTTTCAGTTTTTTTCTCTACCAAGCCAGTGACAGCCTTTTCGACATTTGGATATCCCGAGCTTTTCTGTCACCGGGTTTTCAGAAAAGAGCGGTTTAAAAGAATTTCCTTTGCTGAGAGTCGAAGCAGGGGCCAGGAACTCGTAGCGCCTAGCGGAAAAATGTGGTTGTTAACTGTCTGAAGAAAAATTTTTTGGATTTATTCCACAATCCCTAGATGTCTGGGTCTCTTTTTTTGCGCAATTTCCCGTTTTTTCTACCCGAATTTGTTGAAATCTTGCAAACAGGGGTTTACTGGAGCGCTGCGCCCAAGACAACCCCTGGTTTGCAAGTTTTCAGCAACATTTAGGGACAGAAAGTTTTTTGATCGCCCTGTTCCCCCGCACTTAAAATTTAGTGTTTTTTTTAATTTTTTAAATCTTTAATTTTTTCTAATTGATCAGCTATGCATCATCCATACAAAATACAATAATCTAAAGTTATTGGTCAAAAAAAAGTTTGGGTTTGGGGGGGAATTGCGCAAGAGACTCCAATCCCCCATTCAAAACAAACTGGTTGGGGTTGGTGGTTATTGGGCTACCCAAATGCTTTCACATTTTTTGAATTTTTGAAATCACTGAGGCTCGGGTAGCACCATACCACCAATACAGAGCAGCTATATAGTACAGAGACTTGGTCCAGAGATACTGTATGTGCATTGAGCTTTGCTTACCTCATAACAGTTTTCTCCCTTTTGCGTATTTTTGTTGTTTTTTTAAACTGCACTACAAATGGGTCTGTTTAATTGCTGATGAAATTGAGCAATTACAGCCTGCGACTAGTTTGCGGTGTCGCTTTGCGGATTTCAACTTTTATTGAAGAAGTAAAAAAGTAATATAGCATCTAGCCAAATAAATCCTGTTACATATATAATAGAATTTATGTGCACACATTAAACTTGCGTATATAATTTATTGTGTTTATGTAACAGGGAAAAATTATATCCAGTTAGATCATTTCACGCCGGTTTTTTTGCTGTATTCTAGACAAGTTTTAGTGTGATTACGTGAATTACGTATTTATTGTCTGGTTCAGATTAAACCTGTTTGGGGCAATTTCTCTCACACTATATACTTATGTGTGTAACTTTAATTCCCCAGTTTTTCTGAGTACAAAACTTTTGTAACCTTTTATATCCGGATTCTTTGGATTCAATGATGTTATTGCTTGGTGGTCCTTTATTACTTATTATCAAGATTAATTTCTCATCATTTCATAATTTCTGGACTCTAAATTGACTCTCTCCGCTCATTTGTCATTTTAATTCAATCCTTTAATTCATCGTTACAAGAAGCCTTGCAGACTGATATAGTCTTTCCCACTGACAATGTCTTATATGAAGGTAAGAACGTGGATTTTTAAACTTTTTGTGTTCGTGTTGTTTCCTTTATTTTCTTCTTTTTCCAGTTTTGTCCGTTCCGTGACGATGGACAAGTGGAAGGAGTCGGAATTGGAGAAGATGAAAATTGGCGGGAACGGACGAGCCCGGGAATTCTTCGAATCCCAGCCTGACTATCGGGTCAATTGGGGATTTCAGGAAAAGTGGAACTCCAAAGCCGCTGCCCTCTATAGGGATAAGGTATCCTCATCTCATCACCCACCCCAATTAAGCAAAGAGTGGAACTTACTTCTAGAGAATTTTCCATTTTAGGTTCCTGGAGTGTCCCTAAAACGATTGTTATAAAACTTCTCTGCATACTAGTGGTTGTTTTCCGTAAAAATTTGCTAAAAATTACCATGTGCTGTTTTGATTTTTAATAATTGGGTACTGAGGAGACATGTGTCGTCTCTTGTTTCACAGCGACCTCATGTTCCGTTCAATTTGGTATTGAGAGGGATTGGGGTTTCCCCCAGTTGTGTAAGGAGTAGATTTGGAGCGGAATCAGAACTGGGCTTGCCACAACCTCCGTTCTTTTCTCAGCAAATGTGATAGAGCACTTTGACGTGAATAAATCAGTTTTACCGTAAAATACGTACTTAACTGTATCTATATGTACAGGCCTGCACCTTGATAATTAGGATCTTTCGTGCTTTTCCCCCAGCCCTAACTTTTGATTTTTTAACCAATAACTTTGAAATTTTGTATGGGTGCTTAGTGGAAGCTGATGAATTTAAAAAAATCTTAAAATTTTTATAAAATTGTAAAATTTTTGTATTTTTGAATTCATCAGCATTCGGTGTGCACTCATACAAAATTTCTAAGTTATTGCTCAAAAATCAAAAGTTAGTGCTGGGGGAGGAAAGCACAAAAGATCCGATAATTTCACTGCAAAACACTCGTTAAGTCTTTATTCGCTTAGTAAATCAAGTGTACGTATCTGCCAGCTTGAGACCGACTCGAGAGAATTTTGGAAATTTCGTTATTCATTCCTATTTCACTCTATCGGGTTGCATAGTTGTCAACATCATCTTCATGATAATATTCTCGATAGATGAGTTACTTTTAATGCAGAAGAGTTTCCTATTACTGATAACCGATTACTTGACAACTTAAGAATTTGATCATAAAGAAATAATGAAAAACGCCGGCCTGCAGTCACTAAGGCCGTAGCCTTAGTCCGAACAGGAGAGAGAGAACTTAAGAATTTGAGAAAGTCTTTTATGAAAATTATTATCATCTATGATTACATTGGACTGAGAGTTTGTTGTTGCTGTATTTTCAGATAGCCACCTTGGCAGAGGGCCACGAATGGGATGCGGGCAAATCCTCGGCCCGCAATTGGGTCCCTTTCGGAGGTAGTGGAGGCGGTGGCGGCGGCATGAAGAGTTCCTACAGTTACGCCTCTTCGGATGCCACTATGGAGGATGATTTCAGAGTTACCGGGTAAGCCGACTTTTTCCTAGGCAAACATTTCTCGGGGGGGGGGAAGTCTGGGCCTCCCCAGGTCTGAAGGGAGCACAGATTTGTGGTGGGGGCGAAAATGTTTTCAAAAATGCAGGAAAAATGGCTATAAAATAGTGCAATTTTAAGCTTAAAATAGCAAAAAAGCGTAAACATCCGGCGAAGCCGGAAAAAGTTTTGACAATTTACCCTCAAAACCCTATTTTTGATTGTTGGTGTGTACATCATTTGAGTCAAAGCTCATAAAATGATGCCAAATTTTGTCCACTCCATTGCCGCTAGACTACCATCGGTTAAGGCAATCCCTGATAGAGTTGCTGGAGTTGTTTTCATTGTTTCTCTCTGATAGTATCTGAAGAAGGATAATGTCACATGTCAACCAATTTTTCCTCCAGTCTTTCATTGTTTAGTTTGTTTTGTTTTTTGTTTGTTTAGAAATGACATATCTTATCAGAAGGATGATTATTTTGGTGATCATAGAATTAAGGGCGGAGATAGGTATTTATTTATTTAACCTGTTTATCAATTATTTTTTCTTTTTCTAAGTGATCATTGTATTTATTTTCACATCCTACATAGCAACGACTTAGCCTATGGTATTCTAACTACAAACGCCACATTTTCTTAAAAACGTGTTATCCCCTCCTCCAAAAAGAGTGGCTATCTCTTTTCTTTTGCTAAAATTTTGTCCTCAAAAAATCACTGAACAGAAACAGTTTTGTGTATAAAGTTGTGGCTTCCCTCGAAAAGCAGTGATTTTGCAAATTATATAATATGAAGGTCGAAACTATGCTTCTGCTCTTTGTGGCTTAGACGCTTTTCAGCTGATCGTTTAAAGTGCTGGTTTGGGAATTTGCAGCAAACTTTGAAAGATTTGTAATTTACTCAATTCTTGGAGTTCAACTATAATTTTTATATCATTTTAAAGCTTAGAATGTGCTTGTCGCAACTAGGGAGAGTACAGCTGTCTCAAATCAACTGTTCGACTTGGACATGTGTTAACACAATAACAATTTTTTAACATGGATTTGTCGAAGTTTGGGAAAGCTAAAGAAAATCGACCAGTTCAGCTTCAAAAGAAATGTCTTCCCGAGGGCTAGTTTTTCTGAATTCGTTTAGTGATCAAGTAAGCTCAAAATTTTCAGAAAAATGTAAATTTTGTCTCTAACAGAAAGATAAAACGCGAAACAATGGAAAATAGCCCTCTGCAATTCTCTCAAAAATGCGTGTGTAAAGCCGTTTCCTAATTGCTTGCATGACTTGAGAGAAATCCGTGTTCAAAGCTATCTAATTGCAAATTTCAAAATTTCACAATTTCGTTGCTGTGTGTACGCAGAGATGCCGCAGAGAGCTCACCATTGGGCATAACATGTTCTTTAAGACTGCAAATATGCAATGTTTTACCGTGGACCAGCGCTGTTGATGCTGTCCCAATCTTGCAATATATTATTTGATTTTTCGAAAAACACGTTTGAACCTCGAAAATAAATTTTCGCTGTTATCTCTTAAACCGCAAGGAATCGAAGAATATTCTCTAGAGCAAAGTTTAGTCTTGGTGAGAGGATTCTAATGACAATAAGTTTATCCATGTAGGTTGGCCACAGTGCAAGTTATGGCGGATTAAAGCTAATTTCTCCAAAACTCAATTTTTTCGCCGCGACTTTTCTAAAATGTTTTGCAGGCTAAATGATGTAATTGTTATAGGGGGGCGCGATAGCGCTCCCCCTATAATATGGTTGTAAAAGACTCAGCGCGGCCCTTAGAGACCCGTTCGAGCACCGTGCCAGCTAAATACTCAACCAAACTAGACAAATTTGGTATCGTTGGAATCAGCACGACGAGTACAACAAGTATCAAAAACGTTTTGGTCAAAATTTTCAACTTTGAAAATTTTCGCTTCCGGACAAGTTAGGTCCGTTTGTTTTTTTCGGTGTAAGTCACGCTTGGGGAAGCCGTTTTAGTCGAACTCAAAAACTGAACGATCTGGGCATTTTCAGCCGGTGAAGTTTGGTTTTTCTGAGAGTAGTATTTGTGTTAATGTACCTTTTGGACAATTTTTCGCTGTCCGGCCCGGCCGGCCACCTGTGCGGCCGGCCAAATGTGGCCTGACCGCTAAGATGGCCAAAAAAGGCCAATTTTGTGTCACGGCTACAGGGCCCAGGGAGCAAGCTAGAGAGACGCGGCTTGTTGCATAAGAAACCTTGGGATGGGTAGCGTGTCATAACCGAGGCGATTTTCGATATCTGGCCGGGATCGTTCAGGCGGCCGGCCCAAAGTTGGTCCGGCCAAATGGCTATTTTCGGAAAATTTCTAAGTCCCAACTCTACAGGAAATAGTCAAAAATAGGCCTAAATATGCTGTTTTGGGCCATATAGTGGGACGCATATAAGGGTTATCGGGGTCGTTGAAAACGATGAGCATAGTCGCAGCGCTGTGCGGTGCTGCTATCGTGCTGTACTGTTATGCAGCTACCATAGCACGCTGTCTGTAGACTTACTGTAAACGGCTAAACATATGAAACTTGGTGATAATTGTGTCTGTAGTAAGGGGGAACTGTAGCTATGTTAGTTGGTGCACTCTCTAGCTTCCACCGTGCTGTATATGCTGTCCTAAAACACAGCACCGTCGATAACAAGTTATTCATTTGTCACTGGCATTTGAAATTCGGCATACAGATAGTTTAGGACATGACAAACTATTATAAATAGGTTTCGTATACCTATTACGATGTTACTATATGGTTGCGCTGTAGTAGAGTGCTGCAGAAGTGCAGCACGGCGTATAACTAACTACAGATAACTTGCAATCGTCTGAAATTCTGCAGGCACGTGCAGAATAGCATTGGAAATCATGCCGTATAAGTCTCCTTTTTTGGCAGTGACGTTTGCGTCGAGTTGCGCTGCAGTAGAGTGCTGCTGAAGTACAGCACGGCCTATAACTAGCTACACAAGAGTTGCAATCGTCTGAAATTCTGCAGGCACGTGCAGAATAGCATTGGAAATCATGCCGTATAAGTCTCCTTTTTTGGCAGTGACGTTTGCGTCTAGTTGCGCTGCAGTAGAGTGCTGCTGAAGTACAGCACGGCCTATAACTAGCTACACAAATGTTGTAATCGTCTGAAATTCTGCAGGCACGTGCAGAATAGCATTGGAAATCACGCCGTATAAGTCTCCTTTTTTGGCAGTGACGTTTTCGTCTAGTTGCGCTGCAGTAGAGTGCTGCTGAAGTACAGCACGGCCTATAACTAGCTACACAAATGTTGTAATCGTCTGAAATTCTCCAGGCAAGTGCAGAATAGCATTGGAAATCATGCCGTATAAGTCTCCTTTTTTGGCAGTGACGCTTGCGTCTGGTTGCGCTGCAGTAGAGTGCATGCTCCACTCCGCATTTGACCTTTATTGTCTTAAGTTCTAAATTCGTCAGCTTTCCAGGCGAGCTTGCTGATTTTGAAATATTATGCTTTATATACTTCAAGCGTTGTATAGTGAGTTACCAGAGCGGAATTTGTGACACCAATTTTTACTGCATATATATATATATATATATATATATACATATATATATATATATATATATATATATATATATATATATATTGTATTAAGTGTTGGATTATATGCATTAATTAAATTTATTAAATTAAGTTGTGTTGTAAGTTGTATTAATTATGTAATGTTAAGTATTACGAACACAATGTATATATATATATATATAGTAATAGCTGCAAAGTCGTGCCGACAAATTGTTAAGCTGTTATTGAAGGATTGCCGCCAGCATTTTTGTCTGGAAAATTTCCGCGAATATGGGTTGTTCAGCGAAGCTGGTCCATATTAGTGCGCTTTTAACCTAGTCCTCCTGGCATTTACAACCTGCCCTTCCCATATTAACGTTTTAAAACCTAGTCCTCTGTCTGCTTAAAACCCAGTGTCACCCTGTCACCCATATTGCATTTTTCATGCTCCATCGGAGCATTTTTATTCTTGTAGTAAATTTGAATGAATTTCAACAACCATTGTGCTATTAAAGCCCAAAAATACGCGAACCGAACCAGCACCTTAGTTGAATTGTTCCTCCTGTATAGAATGTTATTGTTCTGCCAGCTCAAGGGCTTTCGTCTTTTCTTTGTTATTTCGTGTTCTCTTTGTTTTACAGGTATCAGGGATTTGGTAGTACGCCGATGGAGGTTAAGTCGAAGAAGGACGAGCTCTACGAAAATACCCTCACTTCACTTCAATACGTATGTGTCAATCCGTGACTGATAACTGAATTAATTAAATTTTAATCAATTAAAATTTTATTTTAAATAGTTATCTAAAGTGTTGCTGCTCTGCTTATAGCCGTTCAATGATGGTATGTGTGTAACTAATAGTACACACAAGTTTCAGCTTTGGCTGAATCAACCTGTGATTAACACTTTTGCCTACTGAGAACGGAACTCAACTAACAAGTTTATGTATTACCGCTTTACGTAGCCCTAGCCTCCCCCTCACCAGTCCGGACAAGATACTAGCCCTATACAGCCGGAAAAATTGGTCAATTGGCAAGCAGAAATAGCCGGAAAATCGGACCAGTTTTTGTAACGACATTAAAAAAATTTTCCGGCTTCGGCGAAATTTACAGTATGGCTCCAAACAAAGTTAATTTTTTGCGGAAATTGCGACCCCTGCTAACTTCGCGAAGTTAGAGACATTTCGCTAAATTTCGGGAATTTCGTGAAATCTCCATCCACCAAAAAATCATAGGAAATTTTCAAAGTCTGGTTTAGACTCATGATTTGCTGCCTTATCGAAGTTCGAAAACGTTTTGGGAAGTAAGATAGAGAGATTCCTTCAAACTTCTCTGTAATCTTCGCGAACTTCGCTAAGATCTTGGAAAATTTCGCGAAATTCTTTGAACTTCGCTAAGATCTTGGGAAATTCCGCGAAATTCTGTGAACTTCGCCAAAGTTTAATAGCGAACTTCGCGAAGGCAGCAAATCATGAGTAAACTAAACTTTAAATTTTTTGTGAATTTTCTGGTGAATATTGAGAAACCCCCTCAAATTAGCTAGCTTCATTTTAAGACCTTATTTCGCGAACTTTGAAGTTTAGCAAAATGTCGCTGGCTTCGCAAAGTTCGCGGAGTTTGCGAACTTCGTAAAAAGATTGTGTTGAGCTGGCTATACTGTAGTACAAGAATTACTTAATTTTTCCAGAAAATGCACAAAAACTTTGAAAAACTTTTATTAAAATTTATAGTTTCGTTGCAAGGCTTGTAAGAAATTTCAAATTTTATTACTAGTCGCAAATTTTGTGACAAATAGCGCTATGTAGCAAAAGCTTCCCACTTTGCGACAATTTTTGTTTGAGGTACAAGCCGCCTCAAAATTTTCTTGGGACTTTTCCCCAGTATATATTCGACCCGACCCTGTGCGAATGTCTTCAAGGTTTAAGATTACGCTGATTTTTGTTTCATCATAAGTTTTTTAAGTGTCGTTTTGTCAGTTGTCTCATGAAAATGACTGCCAAGCCAACCTTAAGTTTTTCATCGGTATAGACTTTTTGAAAGAGTCGTTTTGAAGTTTCGCAATTATTGGCTTTTCTATTTTGTTCCACTTTGGTACTATGCTATGCGGCTCCGGGAAATAATTTGACAGTGGTTTTTTGTCTTCTATGTTTCAGGGGTGGTCTGCTCTAAGCCGTGGTGCCCTTACAGCTGTCTCCTACGCCAAGGATAGTGTAAGTCTCCCTCCGAGTGCAAAACCTAGACCTAGGCTTTCTCCCCAACTAATTTTTATTTCCACTATTTGCTTTAGTCTGTTTTTTGCGCACTTTTCAATCTTTGCATTTATTTCTGCTGTACGTGTATTGGTGTTTGAGATTTTCCAATTTTTTCCAACAAAGTTGGTATTTTTGGTTGTTTCTATTGATCAAATTTTATGATATTATTGTCAGCTCTATTTTTCAGTCACCATTGTCTTTACTTCTTTTTAAGCATGTACGTATGTACCGTGCGCTGTGTTATTGTAAAGTGAGAAGCTTTCCTCTATTATTATACCATAGCCCACCTGTCAGTTAGCATGTGATTATATTACTTTTGTGTTTGAATGTGTATAGGTAATCAGTAGTTTACAATTTTCTAGATTTTTGGATTTTAGTATTTTGTTTGCATGATTCTATTTTTGTGTTTTTTTATTCCTTATTTAGGCAGTGAAGGTGGGCCAGAGCGCCTCCAGCAAGGCAGTTGAGCTGACCGAAACCGTTTCTGAGAAGGTAAGAAGGAAGTAGACAAGACTTTTGAGTCGTGAAAATGGAAGAATAAAAGGACAGTTTTGAGCTCAGGGCTGACAATTTCTCAAATTGCCGAGTCTATGTATATGTGAGCAAATTAAACCTGCAGCAATGTGGATTATTGGTTTATTGGTGAAATCCCCGAATTCGTTCATTTTAATCCGTGGATTAAACGAGTTAATTTTAATCCCATTTAATCTGCCGTTAAAGGAATAGAGATTAAAAGTTTTAATCCGCCGACTTTTAATCCCGTATTGAAATTTAAAAGAAACAGCGATTTAACAGGTCGGACATTAACGCTTTGATTTTTCAATCAGAAGTGGAATTACAGAAACAGCATGTTTTTATTAAAATTTTAATCCAAAGTGTATTAATAAATAGGATTAAAATTTAATCCGTTTAATATATGACGTGCTGTTTCTGTAGAATTAAAGAAACGGCATTAGCTTAAAATTTTAATCCGGATGCATTAAAAGTGGGATTAATTTTAATCCGCTTAACTCTTTTAACTAGCTGGATTTAAATTTTGTCCGTTTAATATGTGGTGCTGTTTCTTTAACGCGGACTACTTTTAATCTAATCCGTTTAAAAAAGGTAAAGTGACCCCTGGAGAAAACTCCAACCTACAAAAGGTTATAGGGTGCCGGTGCTTATCTGCGGATTCACAGCCCGAAGCCAGGAGGAAACTCTTGTAGACTAAATTTGTGGAATGAAACCCTTCTTAGTACTGGCCTGTCGGCTAATATGACAAACACAGTGAAGCCAAAATTCACAGTTTTATATATTTTTCTGCCTTTTCCGACGTGATAATTTTGGCCGACTACGAATTCCTATGATTTGGCCATAGCGTAAACTTTGTACGAGAACTATATATACGTGGTATGTAGCTATGTTGTGCCTGCTAGTTTGAGCGTCTGCCACAGGTGGTTTATCCATTTCAAAGATTGTTGTATAGACAAAATATTTTTGACCCCCCCTAAACCCTCCACCCATTTGTAGTGACATGATTGTACACAGCTGGCTTTCCCCCCCCCCCAGAAATTCGCCCCAGACTTGGATTGCCCCCCAGGATTCGGGCCTTCCCCTCCAGAAGTCTAAAATGCCCGGCAAAATCGCGGTTTGAGGGTAAATTTAAAAAATTTTCCGGCGTCGCCCGATTTTTAGGCATTTTTTAGCTATTTTAAGCTTAAATTTAGGTTAAAAATCGTCAATATTTTAGCTTTCAGCTTTCAGCAAAAAATAGCTGTTTTTAAGCATTTTTCAAAAACTTTTTCTCCCCCCCACCCAGAAATCCGTGCCCTTCCCAGACCTGGGGGACCCACCAGAAATTTTTGCCTGGGAAAAAGCCAGCGCAGCATGCACAATGGACTACTTTTCGGAAGGATATTAATCTAAGCATTAACCTTCTGCGCTCCCGAAACATTAACATTAACTTAAATACCTACCCGGAAAGTATTTGGATTTAAATGCTGTATGTCAAGTTTTTCAAGATCCTTTCTTTTTTTAATAATGGTCTCCCCTCTGTCTGTCTCTGTCTCTAGAGCTGTCAGTCAGTAAAATAGTTCGGTCGCCCCATCAAATGTCAAATGTTTCTCTGGCTGGCTGGCTGTGGAGGACCCTGGCCTGACTTTTAATTTTGCTGAAATTGGAACGGAAATTTAGGACGCTTTATTTCTGTCATTCATTTCTGGAGTCTACTTTTGCTATAATAAAAACCCTTCAATAGGTTCCTGTTTTTCACAGTTTAGTTAGGAAACAGAACACATTAATTCTCGTTATTTCCCCTTTTTGGGACATTCTTTTCTTCTAGTTGTTTGTGACTTTGAGAACTTGAAGTTTACTGGACAATATATTATAGGCTGGCCCCCGTTCCTTCAAGATGAATAGTTTTATGCTCCCCCCTTTCAACAGACAATTTATCTTAATGTTTCCAAATGACTGGAACACTTTAGCACATTCCACCCCTGGCCCCATTGGTGTCACTGGTTTGACAAAGGGCTATTAGATTTAAGCCTTCCCTTTCCAGATAACACATTGTCCGCTTTTATTTACGTATCCCACTGATGATGTATAGTTTTCCTGTCATTGAAGCTTAAATTCAACTTTTGAATTGGCTGCGGTTACTTTTAATAGAATTTTTGATCGGCTAATAACAATTTTGCGAAAATATCGCTCTTCATTTTGGTTCTAGAAAAATTTTCTCATTGGGGTCTGCTGGTCTCTTGCTTTCGGAGTCTCTTGCGCCTCCCACCCCCAGCCATAACTTTTGATTTTTTCGACCAATAACTTTGAAATTTTGTAGGGGTGCATACTGGAGGCTATAAATTCAAAAATTAAAAAATTTTAAAATTTTAATTTTGAATTTTAGTTTGGCAAGGGCGGACCAAGGGAACCGAACATTTTTAAAAATTTACCGAGCCGTAGACTTGCATACAGGGATTTTCAGGGGTGCCGATCACGAATCTGAAATCCGTGTTTCGATTCAACTTTTTGTTAGCTAAAATTTTTTAAAATTTTAAATATTTTTGAATTTTTGAATTCATAAGCCATCAGTCGTATGCACCCTTACAAAATTTCAAAGTTATTGGTCAAAAATCAAGCTTTATGGCTGGGGGAGGGGAAGCGTAAGAGACCCCCTAAATTTATTCTTTTTCAGCCATTTTTTCACGCATTTTTTGTTCGTTCTAAATCTTTTCATCTGACCATCTTTTGATGATGAATAATTTGGTTTAATCAGATTTCTGATTAGTTTGCGGCGCTTGCATACCTGTGGTTTTGATTGTTTTTTGGTAACCTTGTAGCTACACCTGCACACCTCACACACACACACACACCGAGGTTATTGTATGTTAAAGTCATAACACAAAATGTTCTCCCACCCCCTGTCTTCTTGCCCTTTTTAGACTTGAGGCAGTATGTTTCTAAATGAAAGGTTAGCCCCAAGCAAAACATGGAAACGTTCACTTTCTACTTGGAAGAATTCCTTCCTTTTTTTCTTAGTCGTCTGTTCTGCTCTGGTCTGTGGAAATGAAGCAATTAGTTTC
>JASAND010017325.1:0-11802 GCA_030248195.1 Trissonchulus latispiculum | reverse complement strand
TGCGCTTCATGATGATATATGTCACACTGCTCTGACCTCTCCAGCATCTGGGGTGACCATGGAGTTGGCGGGAAAACCACGGCGGGGAAAAACCCAATTTTCAAAATTTTTTTTCTAACCATTGACCGGAAAGGTAAAACCAATACATACATTTGTTTAATAGAGCCTATAGATTAAATTGGTATAGGTTTGACCTGGGTTCGTACTGTTATGAGCGGTCCAGGGGTCTAAATCGGACACGGTGCCATGTCAAGCCAAAATTTCAATTTTGAATGCAAAATGCTTATTTTTGTCTTAAAATGGGTCTAGTTGGCTCTAAATACGAGAAAAATGCACATTTTTACACGATAGGATGCTTAAACTGCCGAAAAATAAACAATTTTAAAAAAATTTCCAAAATTTGCCTTATGTTTATGTGTTAAAGATACAACATTTTTAAATGACCATATGACCTCACTATTAAAAAAACTAATATATTTCGATGCAGTTGAACTAAAAACAACCTTTTCTTTCATTTGGAATGGTTAGATACGCTCCTGGCAGCTTGCCTAAAATTTTTTGGGGTGGGTTTTTTCAATATGGGTTTTTTTCCCCGCATTGGGTTTTTTCCCCGCCAGTTTGGGACAATTTTTCTCGCTAATGGCACACCCTAGAGAGGTGTTCTATATCCCATAAGAAAGCTTACGACTAGGCCTAGCTACCTGTATAATAAGCATTTCGATATGTCAAACCATTAAAAAGTTCTGGCCAAAAATCTGAAAAGTGGGTTTTTTCCCGCTTGACTATACATCGAAAAAGGAAGCTAAAAGCTAAAAAGCTAAAAAACTTGGGTACAGTTTAGGGGGGGTCCTCCCCCCAAATTTCGGATTTTGGTGGGGTCCCCCGAGCCAAATTTGGACCTTCTACTCCCTCCCCCAACCATTGGTGTGGCTGGCGAAAAAAGTGGGGGTGGGGGGTTTGAAAAAAGTTGGGAGGGGGTCTGGCAAAAAAGGGTGGGGGGGGTCGAAAAAAGTCGATTTGGGAGGAGGGGTAAGAAAAATTTTCGAGGAGGGGTCGTCGAAAAATCGGCTTTTCGTTCGAAAACTGAAAAAATTTTCTCAATTTTCAGCTATTTTTGGCGATTTTAGCAATTCTCAGCTAATTTTTTGAAAATTTTCTAATTTTGGCTAAAAAGTTGCAATATATAATTCATGTAGGGGCTTGAGAATTTTTAGCGGGGGGGGGGGGGGGGGGGTCGGCCGAAGGCCGATTTGGGCGAAGGGGAAAAAATTTTTGGCACTTATTTAGAATAGATGGGGGGATTTTTTCGCCTTGGTCCCCCCCCCCTGATGGTTCGAAAAAATTGTGTGTCTCCGATTTGGTTGAGAAGTTGCCCATAGGGTAAATCGAGGTCGCTGATTTCAAAAATCGAATCGATACATCGATCCGATCGATCGATCGATCAAAATTTTTTGTCTCCGATTTTCGCGTAAAGTCGCCCCTAGGGTAATTCGGGGGCGCTAATTCCGAATCTGAAGTCAAAATTTCAGAAAAATCGATCGTTCGCCCGCAAAAATTGATTTTCATCGATTTTTCAAAAATTCGACAATAACTCGATTTTGGCAGCTCAGATCGAAATTTCCCCCACCTCCCCTAACACACCTATGCCCCCAACCCTCCCATAGTTTCCCTGGAACTTTGGGTCTGGGGGGGGGGGTAAATCTTGGAAGGTTGGTGGTCGACCCAAGAAATGTGATGGGGGTACCCCCCCAACCCCACCCCCCGAATTCGGACCTCAGAAATTTCGAAACATAGCCAAAAAATGCAAATTTCCTGTAATTTAGCCCTTTTTTCTTCAAAATAAGGCCTGTTTTCAACGGTTTAGGCGTTTTTGAACCGTTTCAAAGTGATTTTAAGTCAAAATTTTAGAAAAGTTTTTTAAACAAATGACCATTTTTTGGCCAAATTTAGCTAACTTTTTGGGCCAAAAAATCGCTGGGGCGGGGGGTAGCCGAAAGTTGGGGGAGGGTATCTCAAAAATTCTAGGAGGGGGTAAAATTGGTAACAAATTTTGGGGGGGAGGGAGCAGTAGCGGCGCCAGGATTTTTTGAAGGGGGGGGGGGCCCGACCCAAAACTCCGGCGACCTTTTTCTGGGAAATCCAAAATTTTTGCCAAATTTAGCAAATTTTACCTGCATTTCCCAAAAAATTCTCAAATTTTAGCAAAAATTTTTCGATTTTTAGGAAAAATTTTTCGATTTTTAGCAAAAAGTTGCCGATTTTTTAAAAAAATTTCTTAAAGACACTCAAATTATATACGCATATAAACAGCTGAAAAATTTTTCAAGGGGGGGACCCGACCATAGGTGTACCACCTGTTTGCGTTGGGGGGGAGTAGAAGGTCCAAATTTGGCTCGGGGGACCCCACCATAGGTGTGTTAGGGGGGGGGGGGGGGCCCCCCCGCCCCCCAAATGGAGGGGTCGCAGACCCTCCCCCCTAAAAAATTTTTTATACCCCTCCCCCCAAATCGGCCTTCGGCCGACCCCCCCCCCCTAAAAATTTTCAACCCCCTACCTAAATTTTTGCAAATTTTTAGCCAAAAATTCGAAAATTTTCAAAAAATTAGCGAAAAATTGCTAAAATTCGCCTTATTACCTTAAAAATCGCTAAAAATAGCTGAAAATTGAGAAAAATTTTCAGTTTTTAGCGAAAAACCGATTTTTCGTCGACCCCCCCCTTCGAAAATTTTTCTTACCCCTCCCACCCCCCAAATCGACTTTTTCTCGACCCCCCCCCCCCCTTTTTTGCCAAACCCCCACCCTACTTTTTTTCAAACCCCCACCCCCACTTTTTTCGCCAGCCACACCTATGGACCCCACCAAAATCTGAAATTTGGGGGGGGGGGCCCTCCTAAACTGTACCCAAGTTTTTTTAGCTAAAAATGCTCCTTTTTCGATGTACAGTACATTAAACGTACTCAAAAGCTTCTGCCAATAGTTTTCGTATGCGAAAACAGTGCTTGAAAATGGACAAATTTGTGCTAAAATATGCTTAAATTAGCCCAGATTCTGGTTTATAATTGCGTATATTACCTTTTAATTGCTATAAATAACCATCTTTCGCTGTTTATAGCTGATTTACATCCATTTTTTCGAATTTTTTTCAAAAATTTTCAGAAATTGCAAAAAATTTTCAAAAATTTTGCTTTTTTGACTTGGTTTGGACCCAGTTTTAGGGGGGGAGGAAGGTTTGAGCTAGGCTTGGGGGGGGAGTAGTTGAGGCCGGGTAGGGGGGGGAGGGGGGGTCTGGCCTCTCCGTGCGGGGGTCTCACAGGGGGTAAACTGTAGCTTTGTATACCTATGGGCCCGACACCCCAAAGGGAGGGGCCCAAATCGCAAAGGGGGGACTCGGCCCCCCTCTGGCCCCCAACCCACACAGGTGGTACAAACTAGACCAGACCTATGAGTTTGGGTAGTTTTTTTCAAAATTTCCGATTTTTCAGAACCCCCCCCAAGCCAGATTTGGATTTTTCACTCCCCCCCCAACCCAAACAGGTGGTATATACACCTGTAGAGAGCTATGCCCCCAAACACACCTATGGTCATAGGTGTACCTGGGGGGGGGGGGGGGGGGGGGGAACCCCTCCCCCCAAATGGAGAAGTGCCGACCCCACCCTCGAAATTTTGGAGGCAGACCCCACCCCCAAATGGCCAAATCCCAGACCCCACCCACCCAAATTTGCCAGACCCCACCCTCAAAATTTTGAAAATTTAACTTCAAAATTCGTAAAAATTCGAAATTTTTGCATAAAATCAAAGTTTTTTCGAACAAATGAGCAAAAATGAAGAAATATTGTTGATTTTTAGTTGGAAATAACACATTTTTTGCAAATTTGCGAACGTTTTCTAAATTTTTGAACATATAATTTTTTACCCCCCCCCCCCCAACTTCGATTTTTCCGGACCCCACCCCACCTCAAAACGGCTGACCCCACCCACCCTAATTTCGGCTACCCCCTCCCCCCACGGTTTCTCAAGGTACACCTATGCCTATGGTTCCCGACGGAGGGTGGGGACCCGACCCCCACCCGCACCCCCCCCAAGATTTTAGATTTTATTCCATTTTTGGACACTTTTTGGCCAAAAATCTGGGGTGGGTAGCAAAAATCTGAAATCTGGGGGGGGGTCGCCAAAATTTGTCATTTTGGTGGGGGGGGCCCGAACACATCCATGGTTTGGTTGGGCCCCCTGAAATCCTGAATTTTCTCGAATTCTCGATCACCTCCCCTCACGCAAAAGACGGCAGCAAGCCTAGCAAAAAAATTACAGTAGTATTTACTTTTATAAACTTGCTATTTAAGTAAATCTGTGAGTATTATAAATAGTGGCATGATCAGTATAGTGGCTCTGTATGATTAATAAAAAAAGAATAGAGCGAAGTAAAAACGTTTATTGGCGAAGATATCATCCACCACTTCAGTATGATCAGACTTTTTAAGCTCAAACTAGCCCGTTCTCGATGGGCGGACGAGCACCAAACAAACAATAGCGCCATTACCGTTAAGTTGACACTCTATTACATTGTTTGCTAAACTAAATCGGAATACGTTACTGATGAGAGCAATTGGAATATTTACGACTAAATATAACTGTAAATATGAATGTAGTAGTCTGGAGAAGACAGTACAAGATGTACAACATTTTGTTGATTTTGGGTTCGAAATTTCGGGGTGTCTTCAATGCCGAGAATTGCATTGCCGAGAATGGCCAATGCTCGCTACTTGCATTGTCGAGAATGACTAAAAATAGTTTGCATTGCCGAGAAAGGCATTGCCGAGAAAGGCATTGCTGAGAATTGCATTGCCGATAAAGTGCATGTTATGAAACCTGCTTTATTTATGCTGCAAGTACATTACTCTCTTATAAGTTTATATAAAGGTTACGAGACATGTTCTGAGCAGTTGAGAAATGTGTGTGCAAATTATAAAAGCTTTGAACTAAAACATTTTCCTTCTGTGCTAAACGCTTCAATATAAGAAGACTGTTTGCAAAATTATAGCTAATTATAACTAAAATTATATGTCTGTTATTTGTTTTTAAAGAAGCTTTTGCCTTTTCGGAGAATTGTTTGAAGCTGGATCTCTCTATCAATTGTCGTACCTATTTATTCTTTTACGATAGCAACAATTGTGCAATCATGAGAACGCAGAAATTGCCGATGAACGGCTGTCGTTCTTGTTTGGTTTTAGCTTTCGTGTTCAATACAGTAACTGAAAATTTGGTTTGGTTACAAATGGTGATTGTTCTAGAGGTGAAAGCCAACAAAATTACTTAAACCACAGCACAAACCTATGTGTTTTGCGAGAAAGTGGGGAAGCATGTACCAGGAAGGTTGCAGGTAGGTAGCGTTCCCTGCGGTTCCCAGAGAATGCATTTATGCAATTTATTTAAACTTTAAACTTTTGGAAGATACATCGGATATAGTTTCTGTAAGTTTTTCTTCAAATTCTCTAAAATTTTATGGTTTAAGTACATTTTTCAAATTTTCAAATTTTAAACAAATTTTTAAGTAACTGTAGTGGGCGAGAGGAGAGTGAAATTGCTGACGGTAATTTTGTAGTCACTGGTCGACATATACATATTAGACTGAAAGATTAAGCGAGCCCTACAAATGAAGGAACGCTCCGCATCAGAATTTACGATTTAAAACCAGATCTATTTGGAATATCTCGCTACCTAGAATCCTGATATTTACAATTTCTTCTTTTTAATTTATTCACTAATCCTGAATGCTTTTTACAACATAATTCTTAATTCTCAATTTTTGCAATATAATTTAATGAAATTAAATTGTAAAAGCTTTAATGTCTGAAATAAATTTGAATCTATATTTCTCAACTCCGTAGAAGTTATAATGTCTTGTAATATTATCATTAAAAAACTGAAAAATATATAGCCTACTTGCCGCACAGATAAAGCAGGTTTCGTAAAATACACTTTCTCAGCAATGCAATTCTCAGCAATGCCACTCTCGCCAATGCAAATTATGATTCTTAATCTTTCTCGGCAATGGAAGTAACGAGCATTGACCATTCTCGGCAATGCAATTCACGACAATGTCTTTCTCAGCAATGAGCATTTTCGGCAATGCAATTCATGACTATGCCTTTCTCGGCAATGAGCATTCTCGGCAATGCAATTCTCAGCATTGAATGTTACCCGAAATTTCAGATACAGACTATTTAAAATTCTCATGCATAGTAAGTAATTGACATAGATTACTTATCAATGTAAGCAAATGATTACCAAGCGATTATGCAGATAAGCTTTATTGAATAATTCATCTAAGCCCTTTGAAGGCTATCCTAGACTTAATTTGCACTCAGGTAAGATTGAGTATACCAGAGCGTACATCGTCTTTGATAGATTCATTGTTCCAGTTGTACAACGCACTCATTAATTCATTGCCACTGTAGTTGAAAACTCCTTCATCAACTTCATCTCCTTCTAGCAGCCTGACGCAACTTCTTCTTTGTTGGCGCCCGGCGGAGCGAATTCATATGAACGGTCTCCACCTCCAAGTCCAGCACACCTCTTAGCAAATGGGTCAGATGGGGACAGCCCGGAATATCGGTAAACAGGGGCCAGCCAGTAGACATACCATAAATGGAGTTATGAAGATAACAGTTATGGAGACATAACTCTAGGATTGGTATCTATAAGTTGCAAAGCGTCGACGCAATAATCCGACAATTGCATGTTGAATCTCACAGTGCAAAGATTGCAAACTGTAAACCTTTCCTAAACGTCCCTCCATACATCAACTCGGGGTCTTCTTCTGGGGATTAACACTGACGAGGGTCTATCCCTGAAAATTTTGAATTTGACTTTAAATTTGAATAAAAAATTTGAAAGAGGTCTGCCACAAAACTAAAGCAAATTGCGAATTTCTTCCATCTGTAGCTAAACACATTAGAAAAAATAAGTGTTTAACGACGTTCAAGAAATTTTTAAAAAATTCGCTAAAATTTGCAAATAACTCTACCCTTTTTATCCTTCTGAATAATAGGATCTGTTCTTTTTCTAGTCGCTTGAGGGGCTATCTGTATTCTGTCGGTCTGAACTTTACAGACCCTAGAGGAGGCTGTGTAGAATGGACCGGAATTTTTGAAGGGTCGTGTATCATGTAGAATTGTACTGATTCAGCTATTTCATTTTCGATTCGATTCAGTTCAGATCTTCTAATTCTGAATATACACGATTCAATTCAGTTCAAGTTATTCCCCCTCAAATTTGAAACGCTTTGATGCAGTTCCATTTTCCCCGTTCTGAACAAACTGCGATTCATATTTTTGAAGTCGCGACTTTTGATTCGATTTTTGATTTTTGTATTTCTACGATAGATCACAATAATATACATGCACTATTGTGTCGGAGAACTAACTTGACTAGCTGTTTTCCTTTTGTTTGCCTTTTTAAGTCGTCATTTTTGGTGTTGGAAAACGATTTATACATAACTTGAAAGTTGAAAGCTTATAATATTCTGCTCGTTAGGCTCAACTGGCAAAATATAACTTACGTTTCAGACACACCAGTTAAACATAAACCATCGATCTTAAACATGAGCACAAATTAAAGTACTTTTTCGCAAAATTAGCGTATATAGTAGTCATCAATTTTTTGAAAATCTTACACAAAACTAGACTTTTAATAAATTTAATGTTTTTAGTCAGTTTTCATGAAAAATTCGTTAAAAAAATTTTATTAAAACAAACAGTGTCTATGGCTATTTTTCCGTTCGTCTTGCCCAATTTTTTATTATTTGCTTCTGACCCCCGCCAGAGCTGGAAGTGGGTCTTCGGACTCTTGACCCTCTACCCACCTGACCCATAGCCAAGACTCGCGCGACGTTAGGTGACCCATATGACCCACTTATGGTTAATGATGCACGCTTAAGGCTAAATCTCGGTCAGAAATAAATAAGAAAAGTCCTTAGCTGTTTAAACCATTTAATAAGTATGACTGCAGATTAATGAAAAGCAACTGAATGGAATGTGTAGGTTATAATATAATTTTGGAAATTAAAATGAATTAAAGGAAAAAATGAACTGAATGAAAACAGAAATTAAGGCCACAATTACCAATACCTTTGGAGCAGAATAAGCAGACGGTTCTGATTGTCTAACGTATATGTCTAAAAATCTACTGACGATGGGAAAATCTTGCGGGCGGTTTACACTGTATACTTGCGTAAGTATGTAATATGTATCTACCATTTGTAGAAATCCGGGCAATACTGGATAACAAATGCTGTAATTTCTTAAAATATTGGCATCACTTTGCGGAAGCTGTTGTGATTTTGGCTAGAACCTACTGAAAGCAGGCCAGGCAATGCTAGAATTCGTGGGCATTCGTGACGCACTCCCAGCTCTGCCCCATACTAGCTTTGTTAACCTATACTCCTAATCCCGTGCATTCAGACGTACGGTGAAAATCCCAGCAAATGGAGAGTGAGAAGTTTGGTGGAATGATTTTATGATTTTACAGGTGTGACAGATTCACAGGTCAAACATATTTCTAATTCGACTTTGGCATTCAAGTAAGTGATATTCGTTGGATGTGATTGGCACACAAACTTCACTGCCAATTCGATCCGTCAATTGCCGTCGATCTGTTCACATCCAGCACAGGATCAAAACCGACCGGATCTAATATCCAATAATATTTTTCAATTTTAGACAGTTAATAGAAGTATCCACTCAAACTACGGCTAAAACGCATGAAACATTTGAGAATGAAACGCAAGAAAATTATGTTATTTAGAATATTTTCGAATGATTTTATTTAGTTTGTTCAAACAATTCAGGACCCAACTAACAAAACGAACCCTTTTGGTTTGGTGGTATCTGAAGTCTGTGGTTGCACTACGTTTTTCATAACCAGAAACTTAAGATTTGTAATTATTGTTACAAGCTCTCAGATCTTGATGAAGCTTCATCATACTGTTTATTTTTGTGTTCCTATTTTTTAGAAACGTGATGTCTTGCTGCCTTATGTCTTGCTTTTTCGGATTCACAAATTTATTTCTACAAAATATTATGCAATCTGTCAAGTTGGTAGAAAAAGTTGTCTTAACTAGTTAGTAGTCTTGACAGTTTTGGTTAGACTGCGGACTTTGTCAGCACTGTTTACCGTAAACATACAAAAACCAAGACTAATTTCTGAACTACTACTATGTAAGCAAGTATATGCATCATAAATCTAAGTAGTAATAGGTATATGAATTGGAAACACAAAAAGTAAATGTTAAATGCACAAGTCCATGCTTCAGATCTAGGATTCCCAATTCGGCAAATGTAGTAGCGTTCAACGGCGGCTCTGAACATATTAATACCACTGACGTCGATAGTTGAGGCCTCTTGCTGAAAGTTGCAATAGGATTATGGTGTGAAGTTTGACTCTACTGATCTTAATAAAATGATGTTGCCTGACTTTTACTCTCTAGACTAAAACTCGATTACAGGGGAACAAACGTGGTGTGTGACGCTGGAGCAATGTTCGGACCTGACCAACTAGAAATCAATGGAAAGATTACAACGGTTTATTGTAATTTAGACAAGAACTTGACGACGAAATTAATACAAAAACATTAATTTCCAACAGGATTATGAACTTAGACAAAAATACTAATTCAACCCAAAAACGCCCGGCGAAAGCCGGTAGAGCGACAGCAGTAGAAACTTAACCCAACCACCAACTTGACCAACCCCAAAGATTCGAACCTAATATTCACGACCCAACCACTCTTCATCAAAAACTACACCCAACTGCGACAAACCAACCCAATATGGAGGACTACAACAATTAGCTATCCGAACCTACAAATTTAGACAAGAGTAGAGCGAAATGATTGAACGTTTGTCAAATGAAATGTCATCTTCACTTAGGCTTAGCAGCTCATGAATAATTTATATCTTTCCTGCCGGTGCTAACTTCACATAATACCCCCTCTTTTGGCCCCGGGCGGCCTCGGACGGGTCCACTAAGTTAGAAAATTTGGTAAAAAGTACGTTACTCACAGGTACCTTAGGTACTAGTAAAGGTAAAACTTTTGTGAAAATTACGTAAAGATAAAATGAAACAACTGCGGTGAACATACACCATACCACGGTTGAGCACACAACTTTGTAACATGCTAACCGGCCAACGGTAAAACTACTCGTAACTCAATCGAGACATTTTTGACAAACTACTGCAAAAACTTACTTATCTACTCAAAACCTACGTAAAATTTTAGATTCCCGCCCGAGTACACCCAGGTACCAAAAGAGTAGGGAGCACCGACAGGAAACAGTAACAAAACAGAAACAACCCACTATTGTAAATATGAGGACTATGGTATATAATTATGACAAATATGTAAATGTAAATATAGCAAGAAACTATTATGCATAAGACAAGAGACAAAAGAATCGAATATTGTACCAAAATTATAGCAGCCACAAAATGGAATGACGAAAAATGTACATGACAATGCCAAATGAATACTAGATTAGTAGAAACAAAAAAGAAAGAATGTCATCAAGAATTGCCAATTTTTAAGAAAAGAGCAAAAAAGAAATTTGAAATGTCAAGGAAAAAATAAACCGTGTAACCGTATTTAGTAGAAAAACAAAACAGACAGAAAAGAAATAGTGAAAAACTAACTATACCGACACCGACATTTACAACGGATATACCGAGGTGGCGAGCGCCCTGACGAAAAAGAACAGAAAATGTCGTCGACTAAACCCCAATTTTAAAATTTTAGTCCCTACGGCTCCCTCCCAACAATCACAACCATATACTAGAACCCGAAAGAAATACCTATCACCTAGACATTGATTAAACAACAAGACAAAAATCACAACAGTAGGGTGGTGGGACAGTGTCACAGGTGTGCAGAAGATGGGACACTTGCGGTTTACTCCCCAGCACCGCAGACGATGCAATTCCAGACCGTAGACTGTCACTGAGCCACAAGCCCGTCCAGCCGGACCCTACCAGATCGCACCGTACCAGGCCTCGAAGGGTCTCCTGTCAAAGTTCACCAAGTCCAACCCAACCAAACCAGGACCAAAGTCAAACGGGACTGGGACCAGGCACGAATTAATGGCCAAACAAGCCGTGCACCGCCTGGCCCAGCATCCCCATGGCGGCAGGTAGACCGGAAAAAGTTCACAAAGGCCAATAGGCCACCAGGCAAAGGCAAAAGGCCCCCAAGCCTTCCCAAAGGCCGGAAACCAGCGACCAAGCCTGACCAAAAGCCGACAAGATGGCAGACGGAAGCAGGCAAAATGAGCCTGCCCCACGGCAAAATGGGCAGGAGAGCCACCGGTGCCAAAACGACCATGGCACCAGTCACCAAAGGCAACCAAAGGACGCAAAGCGCCCCCACAGTCCAAAAGGGCCAAACCGGGGAGGCAAGCAGAGCGAGGCGCCCAAAGATGGAACAGGTGAGCAGGCAAGGCGTGCCCACCGACGCAGGAGAATAGCCGGCAAGCCGCAGGCAAGACACTGGGCCGACCACCAATCCAGATGGAATCAAGGCAAAGGGCACAGGACGCCCAAAAAGTCCAAAGAAGAGGCCAAAAAGGCCACCAAGCCATGGTGCCAATTCACATGGCTACCACACAGAAACATTGTGCAGCCCCAAGTCAAAGCCGACGGCCAACCAGGCCGAAACAATCCCCGGCCGTCCAGTCAAACAATCCAAAGACCAGGCCATGGTCAGAGCAGACAGTTCAAGAGGCCTGGCAGGCGGGGAACCCAGGAGGGATCCAG
>JASAND010017324.1:0-22568 GCA_030248195.1 Trissonchulus latispiculum | reverse complement strand
TATGATTTGTCTTCTGCCTGTTTCAGGTCCAGCGGTTCGTCCAGATCCTCCAGTCGGAGTCGTTCTGGCTCTCGCTCCCGGAGAAGTTCTAGTTCTAGGAGCTCCAGATCTCGCAGTCGAAGAGACCAGCGTCGGCGTCGATCATCCTCACGCGACAGAGATCGGGATCGGGATCGGCGCAGCAGACGTCGATCTGAATCAAGGTCTGAGCGGAATTATGCCCTTCGCATTTGGATAGACCTAAGGGGGGGGGGCCCTCTCCACATTTTCAGGAATTTTCAGGCGTCTTCTACTGGAACTAAGCTTGTAAAGAGTTTTCCGTTTTTGGAATCTATGTGTAGAACTGCTATGCAGCTGTTTGCAAGTTGAGGCACTGTAAAATTTGGGAAAAATTGAAAATCAGTGAAACATAGAAACTATTAGTCCAATTTTTTCGTGTGAATTTACCAATTAGTCGTTTTATTGCGCAGCTGTTTTACAACATGTTTGCAGCAAGTCACAATAGAAGTACATCTGAGTCCGGACTCTGTCGTAACCAGAGCAGTAGAGCAACTGTTTTACGTCCATAATTTTTAGTGATTATTGCAATTGCACAGTACTTTTCCTAGTTTAGATCCAGAAGCGGTCGTCGCAGTCGAGACTCCAGAAGCCGATCCCCACGATCACGTCGAAGATGATCTCCCTCAGTCCTGTTTCAATCCTGATTATTGGCTGACTGGCTTTATCTGGTCCAGGTTTGGTACGGCAGAGCACTGCTGCGGTGCTCTAGCCGTTCTGTCTTCTGTTTTAGCTGATCTAGCTCCTGGTGTGTTTGCAGGATTAGTCTCAATGTGTAGTGTCAAGGTGTCATAAAATATAGCTATATACAGCCTCGCTAGCAAAATTAGCATAGGGATTCGTTGTGTTACTAACTTGGCTGCATTTAAAAACTTTGTTATGCCGTTGGCTGTACTATTAATAAAAAGGTTGTTCTTGTTTTTATTGTGTCTATATCACTTTGTATTGGTTTGTTGCTAATTGTGAGCTCGGTGCGATAGTTCTCTTTTGTTTTTTCAGATACTCTGCAGTTGCTGCAACCAAGAACTTTCCAGTTGGCTGTTTGATGCTAATAATTGAATCCCTCCCTTTTCGTTAAGAATTGTCTAATTCCTTTGGTGTACTCTTTTATTCCTACGTTCTTGTCTTGTTTTTCCTGTTTTAGTTTGATGTTATATTATGCATATTTCATTGCTGTTATAGTCGTAATGCCCGAACTAATTTTTGTTAACCCCTGACTTTCTGAAAGCTTTTCTTCTGCCGACTTTGTTTTCTGTTGCATTCGTACCGAAAATTTAGCTGTAAAAAGAGGTGTTCTGCGTTCATGTGGTGATCCGCTGCACCAAGAACGTTAAATATAAAAAGTTAAACTACATTTTGTACATTTTTATCAAGAAAATGATACTATTACTGAAAACTAATATTACCGAAGGCGTAGAACATATGTAGTCTTCTTTTCTCGGTTCTTAAGAATGCCCTGAGTTTTCCGACTGAAAATGTGTTTGATTTCATACCTAGTGCATTCCCTCATGTGTAAAATTTAATAAAAACATACAATTTGTTGTTTAGCTTGTTATGTTTAACATTGTCGGTGCAGCGGAGAATCTTAAGATTAAGAGCAAATTTTAATAGTATTACAGTTGGTGCCTGGCATTTTTTTAGTGTGGGGGTGGTCCCCCCACTTCTCGGTCCCCCTCCACTTTTCGGAACCCCCCACTTTCGCCCGCCCCCCCCACTTTTCGGCAAGCCCCCACCCACTTTTTTGGGGGTCGCCCAAAAGTCGAAAAATTAGGTTTTTGAGGTCAAATTTTCAAACATTTTCTCAGGTTTTAGCTAATTTATGGACTTATAGACATTATGGACATTTTAAGCTTAAAAACTGCGATTTTTTCGTTTTTACATTCAAAATGCTGATTTTTCGCTAAAAATTTAGCTATATTTATATCTTGGGCTCGCCCCCCCCCCACTTTTCGGAAGCCCCCCTCCACTTCCCCCTGCCTGGGGCAGGGTGAAGTCAGCTGTTAACAAAATGAAGTGAATAGGACTAAACATAAAATTGATGGATCTTTTCCACAATCCCCCTTCAATACTAACTGGTTGGATTGATGGTTATTGGGCGTTCCAAATGCATCCAAACAATAGGCACATGATTACTGCTGTATACAGGCGGCGTTTTCCTTTGATCTTTACAGCTAGAGCCGCTGCAGAGATCGCGGGAAGCATTTTCAGATGTTGCTGCAAGAAGGAAAAATGCTCAGCATTATCGATTCTATCGGAATATTTTAAAAATTCAAAAATTTATAAATTTAAAAATGGATAATTTTTTAAATTTTTGAAATTGCTTAGCCTCAGATAACACCTTCCCAAAATGTGAACGCATTTGGATCACCCAATACCCTCAATCCAACCAGTTCGAATTGAGGGGGGGATTGTGTGAAAGATCCAAATTGATTATTAACTTGTTTCAATATGCAAAAAACTTTGTTGCTATTAATGCAAAACGGCTACGCAAGCATTGATGAATTTAAGCACTCAAAAGCTCATTATGACGCTGAAAAACGACTCCTCTGCTGTATTGTTTAAATTTGATGCTTTGATGGATTTTGTGGATTTTTTGAAAAGTGTAGGATTTGGACAAGTTGTTTCCGTGCTTTGTCATAATATGCCTGTTGGATTAGTAAAAGGTTTCCATAGTTTCCGTTGTTTTGTGTTTGTCATGGCGTTAGGATGATGCTGAAACCAGGAAGAATTTAGAATATCGAAAGCTATAAGTGTTCGTTTTTAGAAAACGCTGTTGGGGCAGGTTTTAGCGGCTACAGTGCTGTGATCTTTGTTTTCACAGCTTAACTTAGCTTTAACTGATGTAGGAGCATTGAACATTTTCCTGAGTATTAAGTTTACACGAATACTGGGGGAAAGCAGTTTCACTCACTGAAATAATGCTATTCTGACAACTGGATAGTTTCAGTTTTTGAATGGTGAAAAGCAGGGGTTTTAAAAATGGTGCCGTCTTAAACCGAAACTGTTTTGTCTGCTGATGGAATCTAAAAATATTTAGGATCATTCCGTGAAAATTAAACAAATTCGGCCAACTTATTAGCGTAGCAGAGTGCTCGCTAATTTCTTAGTGTTTGAGTCAGCTCAAGGCAATTAGTGTAGCTCACTCTTATCTAGTGTTGTTTCAGTAACCGAGTTCGGTTTCAGCCGGTGTTCGGTTTCAGCCGGTGTCGTATAATATTTTCCCACCTATAGGGTATAATATTTTCCCCCCTTTCAGCTATAATATTTTCCCCCTCCAAATGTAACCCAGCCAAATGGTGCAGCAAATTTAACAGGGTCAAAACAGCAAATCTGTTGAAATGTTGGTAAGTTGCTAAGTTGTAAAACAGCTAGAGAAATGAAAAAACGTACAGATCAGAAATAGAAAAACGAACTAAAAACAAAATTTCATCATGGTTCGGAACAAATAGAAAGCTATAGTTTAAGATTTCTTGGCTGGAAGAATCAAAATATTCCATCTTGAAAAAATCAGACGTTTAAAATTTAATTTAATGAATAATTTAACCTCAAATTTAATAAATATTTAGCGGTGA
The DNA here is from genome assembly GCA_030248195.1 of Trissonchulus latispiculum. Lineage (NCBI taxonomy): Eukaryota > Metazoa > Nematoda > Enoplea > Enoplida > Ironidae > Trissonchulus > Trissonchulus latispiculum. The sequence continues at coordinate 18,939 of JASAND010017324.1, read as the reverse complement.
CAAGTGTGAAAAATAAGAAACAGTGGTGTAAAAATGCATTATAATACTAAAAAAGCGTTGCTGATTTTACAAAACTTGTAAAAACGGTGAAAAGCCTGTTAAAGTTCCGAAATTTTACAACTCGTAAAAACTGTAAAAATTAGAGTTCCAAATTATAAGAAAAGCAAAAGTTTTAAAACATTTTACAGTTGTTAAAAGTTGCAAAATTAACTTATTAACCAAACAATAACTAACAAATTAATCAAAAATTAGGTACCAGTTTTTTACACTTTTTAAACAGTGTTAAAAACAGGTGCAAAACATTTTCTTTTTAACATGCAAATTAACATTAATTAAACAATTAAATAATAACTACAATTAACTTGTAAAATTGTTTCCAGCATTTTACTTGCAACTTACCAACATTTCAACAGAGTTGCTGTTTTGACCCTGTTAAATTTGCTTTATCATTTGGCTGGGTTTCATTTAGAGGGGGGGAAATATTATAGCTGAAAGGGGGGGAAAATATACCCTATAGGGGGGGAAATATTATACGACACCAGCTATCCGAAATAGTTTCAGTCGGGAACACGAAATTTCAGTTCTAGTTTCTGGCGGAGTTTCAGTTTTAGGTTTAGGTAGTGATGTTTCAGGCACTGAATCTGAAACTAAGTTTCAGGTTGCACAGGTTTCAGTTTCAGGCACTGAAACTAAAACAAGCTGAAACTATTTTGGGAGGAGAACTGAAACTATTTTAGGCGGCCGACTGAAACTGAAACTAGATTGGGTAAAGACCTGAAAATCAGACTGAAACTAGTTATTTTTCAGAGCGGTTTTTTCGTTAATACTCTGCAGTGGAAGCAGAGTTGGAAGTGGGTAGCGGGTACCCGCGGGTAATAGAAATTTTGGTACCCGCAGGCTACCCGCGCGGGTAGTTGCGAGTATCTCTTGTTGATATATTTACTAAATTTCTAACACTTTTCCGTAAAGTGTTCGGAAAAAACAGACTTCATGTTGGTGATTTCAAAAAATTCGCTAATTTTTGTCTAGGTGCCATTCTGCACGACTACTAATCTCAGCGCATATGGGCCTTCGATTAAACTTGTTCTATTTGGTTATATCCAGAAACGTAATCATAAGCTATGTTGTGTTGCTATGTTGTGATCCTACAGCATGTATATGTCACCGTAAAACTGTAGAATCAGGAATTCTGGAGAATTACTGAAATTTTTAGGAATTCTACAGAATTCCTGAACATTTCAGTAAAACTGTAGAATTACGGCAAAACTTGACTTTTTCTACAGTTTTCCTGATATTTTCAGGGATTCTGTAGAATTCCGTATATTGTTCAGGAAAACTGTGGAACTATGGTTAAACTTGAATTATTCAACAGTTTTCCTGAAATTTTGAGGAATTCTGTAAAATACCATTTTCAATTTTCATTATCAAATTCAAATTTTCAATGCTCATACAGTTCTTGTTTTTTAAATATAGTCAGCCAACCTTCTAAAATTATTTTACGATCAACCAAACATTAAAATTTGAAAAACCTATTATATTATAAAAACCTATTATAAAAACGTTTTAAATTTTTCGAAATAGCCAACTATAATAATGTTTTAAATTTTTCAACATCAGATCAATTGGTTATTTCAAACTTTAATGATTGATTGAGTATTTGTAAAAAGTTTGGCTGAATGTACATTGTACAATGTTGGCTGACTGTAAAAAGTTGATTTTAACTTAGCTAGTAAGTTAGTAAAATTTTCACTGCTCATACAGTTCCTGTTTTTAAATTAACTTTTTATAGTCACACAACTTTTTACAATCATTTCACGATCAACCAAACATTAAAGTTTGAAATAACCAATTACATAGGTATATTTAAATGTTTTAAATTTTTCACATTAGGTGAAAAGTTCTTACTTTTCCTACTTTTTTCTAACTTTTTACAATCAATTTTACAATCATAATAAAGTCTAAAGTTACCAAACTAAAAAGTTAAAAACAGTTTTGTTTGCATTGAGATGTGAAATAATGATTGGTTGATTGCTTGTAAAAAGTTAGAAAACGTAGGAACATTTGATCTGATGTTGAAACATTTAAAACATTATATATAATTGGTTGTTTCGAAGAATTTAAAACATTTTTATAATTGGTTATTTCAAGTTTTAATGTTTGGTTGATCGTAAAATGATTATAAAAGGTTGGCTGACTATATTTAAAAAAACAAGAACTGTATGAACATTGAAAATTTGAATTTGGTAATGAAAATTGAAAATAAAAACGGTATTATATTCTACAGAATTCCTCAAAATTTCAGGAAAACTGTTGAATAATTCAAGTTTAGCCATAGTTCCACAGTTTTCCTGAACAAAATACGGAATTCTACAGAATCCCTGAAAATATCAGGAAAACTGTAGAATAAGTCAAGTTTCGCCGTAATTCTGCAGTTTTACTGAAATGTTCAGGAATTCTGTAGAATTCCTGAAAATTTCAGTAATTCTGCAGAATTCCGGATTCTACAGTTTTACGGTGACATATATATATATACACTGTATATTGATCGAGATCTCTACTTGCATTTCTTGCCTTAAGTAAGCAAACAAACTTAATTTCTCAGCATTATACATGCCGTTTTTGTTATACTTTTTTGTACTTACTTTTACGCAAAGCTTAAATGCCTTAAATCTTATTGTAAGCATATGTTCCTTTAGTGGCGTTCAATGGATGGTACATAAGGTTACTCTGCAACCTTTTAAAAATTGTTCGAAACTGGGAATGCGTGCTCAAAAAATTTCCAACTAATATCTTTCTAGAAAAGTCCTGATGACTATACGGCTATCCATGGGTTGTAACAGAAACAAAACTTTTAGTCGGACAACTTATAATTTTTTCGCTTTGTTTTTGTTATTTCGAATGTACGTGTACGTAGTAGCCCTGGTCAGTTATTGAAGTGAATTCGAAAATATCAATTAATTACTTTTTTACATGTAAATTAACAACCATAGTTAAACTGAAAGCTGAACGCTTTCAGTGAAAAGTGAAAGCTCAACATCCAAACTCCCCTTTTCTGGAGGTTTTACACGTATGTTACGTTCCAGGTAGACAAGAATGAAATATCCCTCCTCTCGGCGAATTTCTCCACAAGGAGTATATACAAAAAAATTACTCTCACTAGCGGTAAGAAATTCGGTTATATACAAGGAGTAAGAAAATGGCCAAAAATAAGTTTTGAGACTCTAATTTCAAAAAATTTTCTGGCTTCGCCGGATTTTTTACTGGAACATCGCTTTGTTTTGCTAAAAATCTCGCCCAAAGAATGTTGTTTTACTAAAAATCGCCGTTTATTTAAAACTTGCAAAAATTGGTGAAAAAAGCAAATTTAGCTTAAAAACTGAGTTCTGACAAAAATTGCTTCCACAAATACATAAATTACCACTAGGGTCAGTTAAGGTTTACTTTGACCTCTCGTTCTGGTATATTTACGTCATATTAATCTTACCGCCGCTTCCAATAACTGTATGTGCTTTTCCGGAACTTTGGACATCCTATCCTATCCTATCCTATCCTATCCTATATATAACTTCTTTGTTGCTGTTCAGTTTGTTGCTATGTAGTCATCTGTTGCCATCTGCAGTTGTGGAATTATAACGTCGCCAAAAGTTTCCAGGGTGTCTGCCCTCTACCAGGCTAAATGCGTTTTCGAAACAGTGAACAATGCATAATTTTCAACAAATTACAAACCTTGATCATTTTTCGAAACCTTGAGATTTAAATGGACTAGTCCTTACTGCTTTAGCTTTGTAACATGGGTCTTTTTCAAGATTACATGAGCGCAAAATTAATTTCTTGTAGAGATGCATCGGGCCGGGTCGAAGGCCGGTGCCTGAAAACTGTGGGTCTAGATAAAAGAATTTTCTTAAGAATTAAGATTTTGCAATAATTTCAAGTATACATATATATATCGATAAAATTACTAGTGTTGTTTTCTATCAAATCGATGAGTAATAATATAACGAGCGATCTCTACCAATTAAAACTTAATTTTGACTTTTGAAATTCCAAGCTTTTGGCGAAAAATTGCCAAAAGATTACAAAATTTTTTCCCGGGCGGCCGGCATCGGGGCTGAAGCGCCGAGACTGACATTGGGGGTCAAGCCCAGGTGCATCTCTAATTAAACGTATCTGATAGTTTAAATTTTTAAACTTTTCTAAAAAGTTTTGGTACTTTTTCGGCAAACATCGGCAAGTTGAATTTATTTCCATATTTCAGCAACACATCTCAATACGCTACATAATAGGTAAAGTAGTTTGGAAGCTTAAATCAAAGTTTATTTTTAATTATTGACATTTTTTAATAAATTTAACAACATAGTAATCGTGTACCACTCGAAAAATTTTGCGGGTATCTTGCGGGTATCAGTTGACTGCGGGGCGGGTCGGGTACCAGCGTGCGGGTAGCGGGGCGGGGCTGGCCGCCAAAATAACATCCGCTTCCAACTCTGAGTGGAAGTATAAATAATCATAAATTTATGCTTTATGCTATGTCTCAACGCTAGAATCTGCAGTTTTTCGAATGAACTGAAACTGAAACTATTTTGCGATCCCGACTGAAACTGAAACTATTTTGGGAGGAGACCTGAAACTGAAACTGAAACCATCTTGGACCGCCGACTGAAACTGAAACTGAAACTAAAATTGGTTATATACCGAAACAACACTAGTTTCAGGTCATTCAGAAAAGTGCCGTTTCTAGTCTAGCATTCAGAAATCATGTAAAGCCTAAATTTAAGATCATTTAGGGAATTAACTGCAAAATATTAACGGAATAACGGCTGAAAACCTTCATGTTTTGAGAAAAGACAAACCAGTTTCAGTTCGAGTTTCAGATCTGTACTCAAGTGAGTTTCAGTTTCAGTCCGCGGCCTAACAAAATAGTTTAAGTTTAGGTCTTTTCCCAAAATAGTTTCAGTGCCTAAAACTGAAACCTGTACTCCCTGAAACCTAGTTTCAGTTTCAGTGCCTGAAACATCTTCTTCTCTCGTCAGCAAAATGCTATATGAGGGCACTTCAGCAAGCAGCAATCCAGCACACGTCTTCGCATGTTGATGATCCAGGACATCCAGGGGATGATGGGGATGGATCCAACAGCTCGGTAGCATATTTAAGGAATGATGCCACTCTTCCATGTTAATCCGACACGGCAAATTAATACCGTGACCCCAGGAGTGTGGAACCCATTCGCGCCGTTGACCAGACGGATGCCAGGGAGCACCTGTGGGATCTCCATTTGATGGGGTCCCTGTCCATCGGATTTCCCACGGAGGTGGTTCCAAACTCCCCTGCCTGAAACATCACTACTTTCTTCTCACCCTGTTGAATCTAGGATGACAATTCACCTCACTTCAGAAAAACTGTCTACCGTTGAAGACTCAACTGTTGTAAGATTTCGACAGCGCCATTAGAACAAAATGATGCGGCGAGTATTCGAGCTCCTATAGGACATATCAAAGCCAAAACTGGGAATGGCCAGGTCGGAAAACCTTAGGTCGAATTTTAGACATCACTGTATATCTTTGTCTTTAAAAACTTGAACTTAGAATCACACATTGTTATGAAACGTTTTGATTACTTTAAATGAGTACGAACTCTCCATTTTTAGGCGTCACAGTTCTAGTTCTCTTGGAAATTATTTTGTAAAATTGTTATACTTTGGTTAACTACAATAACTGTAACTCGGAGTGCCCTGACTTAAAAATCCCCTTTTATGCTTTCTGTTCCTGATTCTACAGTGTTTTGCCCCTCATTTTCTTTGAAGGCGCTTAATTTTTTTAGAAACTATTTTCTATAAATATATATATATATATATATATATATATATATATATATATATATATACTCCTTCAGGGTGTACTCTTCATTCTTTCCTAAACTTATAGTCAGGCCCGGGAAACTCCCCCCAATAAGGGTAAAAACCCGGTGCCCGCCCTGGAAGCCTGGTAGGCCCGGTAAATGCAACTATTGTGTGATAATATAGTGCCACCCTAGGTAACCACACACTATAAGTATGAGACGTCTGGGCTAAATAGAAAGTTTTCAGTATGTTTTCAAAGTTGACCTCGCAAACCCACCGCCCCCAAATTTCGCCGCTGTTCGGGTAAAAAACGGTGAGAACCCAGCAAAAACAATTTTTCTGAAGCAATATGGGGTTTTAATGCATTTAGAACGCTTAAAAAGCATCGATTAACTTTAAAACTTTTTAAATTAGTCAAAAATAACCATTTTTGAATATTTTTGGTTTTTTGGCTAAATATATACGTATATATATACTAAATTTGATTCGCTCTTTCCCCTGGAAGCATCAAATCTACTCCAGCTCTAATATTTTGGGGTGATTTTTTACCACGGACCATTTTTCTACCATTTTGGCCAGGTAAAATACGGTAATTTTCGAAATAACCTACGGTACTGTGGAGATGGAAAGAAATTTCATGCATGATTAGATAGAGGGCAGTGCCATGCCAAACCGCTCCAAGATTGGCCAACTTTTGCGTAAGTTAAAGGCTTAAGTCGAAAATTGTTTTTTTTCGGGTCGGACTATACATAGTGTCCTCGTGCTACCCTCCTTTGCACTGTTCTACTTTTAAGCTGACCTGTAACTATAGAATTGTTTTAGCCTCAAAATGGCCTTCAATGCCGTACGCCAGGTTTCCAGGCGAGCCTTGACCGTTGTTCCTAGTCGCGGCTTTGCAGAAGGTGTCGCCATGGATTTCACTTTTGCATCTCCTGCTAGGGTTCGTTGCCCCAATTATCGGCTCAAGTAATTGGGTAGCAGTTTGTGAACTTCATCTGTCAATGCCTAAAAATTTTATTTTCGAGCGAATTCAAATTCATTTAGTTATACATACGCACTTTTCCTGAAAAAGAGTTAATTTTTATGTATAACTTGTTGCATATTTAAGCCGTTGTCTAAAAATCGCTGTAACAAACCTCACAGTTCGGACCTCTATGTTCGATATGTGTTAAAAGAAGTCACAGGTCAAGAAGAATGCAGCTGAAGATTGTTGTAAATCAAAAATTATTTCCGATTTTATTGTATAACGCTTTCATGCCTAAATTTCCTCAGTACTAAACAGTTGAAAATTACCGACTTTTCGCGTTTGGCTGCCATTTTTACTGAGAGCAATTAAGAGAGATGGGACTGCCGCCAATCGATAGAGAATTAATTTTCGAATGTAGGCATTGAAGGATTCCCGATGCACTCAGAAAGTGTTAGATGCCGTCAAAATCGGGCGAAGTTTGAATGTTTGCTAAGTTTCATTCCAAAAACCAACTAATTGATTTCTATTTTCCTCCCACTAACTACAGCCGATGCCGGATTCGTTTGAATGCAGCGCTCGAACAGGGCTCAACATCATCAAAATTTTCATTGACCGCGGAAAGCTTTAAAGCACGATTTTTCTAGCATGTGTGGAAGGAAACATTCTCCCAAAATAAGGTGAACGTGTTGAAGAAAAAAAGGAACTAATGCCCAGACTGCCAACCGGTGACTGGACCCTGCCCCGGAAAATAAAGTTTTCTTATATCGCTACTTGGGCCACATGGCCCATCCGGCATTAAAAAGGGTTAAATGCACGTAATCGTTTATTATCGAACTTACCTACGATATAAAGGTGTGTAGTCGTCAATTTCTCTGGTTTCTGATGTTTCTGGTTGCATACGTTATAGGTGTTCTACAAGAATGCGGACGTCCGCCAAGTTGATGTTCCATCAATGGCCGGAAGTTTTGGTATTCTACCTAAGCATGTTCCCATTCTAGCAACTATTAAGCCTGGCGTAGTAACGGTGTTTGAAGGCGCCGGTGAAGGAAAGAAATATTTCGGTAAACAATTGGTGATATCATTTCAAGAGTACAATAATGCATAAGAGTATGACAGAAGTGGGATTCTATAAGCGTATGTATTTATCCAGGTGTAGGGGCGTCACCGTCGCATAAAGTGGAAAAGTTTCTGCCCTTTTGTTTTTTCAAAAGTGTTTTCCCGGTGAAACTTTCTTGACTCTTCGTTTAGTTTCTGGTTTTGAATGGAATTTTACTGGAAAAACAAAGACTTCGTCAGTTTCTGTAGGTCCCGCTTCCCGTCACGGAATCTTTGATCTGCCAGTACACTATGCTTTAAATTTACTACTTATCTTGTTTGCGCCGTATTTGCTTACCCTCCAACATCCTGCAAAAATTCAATTTTAGTACCTAAATTGACGATTTTAGACCACACACTTCCGGTGAAGACAGACGATTTTTGAAAAATTTTGATCAAACAACCTAAATCTATTCTTGCGCCAACAGCCAACCTAAGCATATTCTCTGCACCTTATAGTGAACGCGCCACTCACTCTTTGAGAGAGATTGGAGTCCAACAGTGGGGGTTGGAGCCGAGTGGGGTATGAGGGATAGAAAGGAGGAACCTGAAAATAATGAGGTGTCCAATCTAGTTTTTGGTTTTGGGTTTAGTGAGCAGCGGAACCATTACTGTCAATGAAGATTCGTCAGTGCAAATTTTGGCAGAAGAGGCGTGCCTAGTAGACGACATTGATGCTCAGGTATGTCCATATTGAAAGCTGCCTGCGTATCAATTTGTTGGTCAATAGCTACTGTAAAAGGCTATGTTTAGCTCCATCTGGCCGGGACCTACTCTGTGCAGTTTAGACTGACAAAAAGATATACATTTTTGTAATTGAATTGAGCAAACGCTCAATGTATGTCTGAACGTTAAGGTTGATCTGGATTTCTTGATCTATATCACCAGTGATTTTCATTTAATTGTTGTCACCTAAACATTGTTGTGTTCTATTAAGTCAGGGTCTCATTTGCTTCCGATATCAAACCCCACCGGTAACTTCCTGCAACTTCTGTACCTTATCCTAGTGATAAGTTGAGACACCGCAGTTTAATCAATCTCGCAGACTCAAAAACTTCACAACTGGAAAGAATCGTTTCGTCTTTTTAGTATTGGTGATAGACATGTTCATTGAAGGAGGGTTGGGTGAACCGATCGCCGGAAAACCTGATTTTCCATTTTCCCAAAAACGGAAAATCTGGATTCTGAGGGGAAAGGTCAGCGACCCCTCTTTGGAGCTGAGCTCCAGGTCAGGAGGGAGATGAAAACCCCACCCTCCCCACCACACGTATGGTGACGCCGATATTATTGGTGGCGTGATGATGGTGACTTAATATTAATTTAGGCAGCCCGTGATGGCCTTGCGACTGCCCAAAGAGAATTGGGCTCAGCCACGGACGATGTGGCCAAGGCTGAAGCTCAGATCAGTGTGGAGGTTCATGAAGCCATCATCAGGGCCGCGGAACAAGGAATTTAGTCTGGGATTGTTGACATTATTTCTTTAATTTTGCTACGCCTCATAGGCACATTATATAATGAATATTTAGTTCCTTGTTGTGCAACGTTTTTTGTTTTTGGAGTTGTTGTAGGCGTTTACGTAGATTATATTCAAGCGGAAAATTTTTTTGCTCGTCTAGATTGCATAACACTGCCTACGTTGTTAAGTTCGTGGCCATTGAAAATTAATATCCGATTTGTACATGTTGCATAAACTCTAAATAATTTGTTTACCAGCAACTTTATGGTGCTGTTTGAACTTGAAACCATCAATTATAATATTTATGTAGAAACAGAAACTGATTATTGGTATTTTGGTTTGTAGTGTGTGGTTTTGTATGTAGAGATCTACGATTTCAGTAAAGATTGTACTACTCTTTAAAGTGGTTGTGTAGGACTGTCTGTGCACGCCGTACACGTAGACACATAGTTGGAAGCGGGTTAAAAAATTTGGCCTGGGGGCAGGCCCGCACCCAGAATTTTTAAAAGAGGGCGGTCCAGGGTAAAATGCACGAGGGGTCTGGGGGGGCAGAGCACCCTAGAAGTTGAAGAATTTTTACATTTTTACCCAAAAATAGTACATTGGATGTTTATTCCTTGCAAAAAGTAAATTATCGCACCGAAGAAGGCGAGAACATTTTTTTAAAAATAGCTGTTTTTGCCATAAAAATAGCAAAATCTTTCCATTTTGTCGTCCCAAAAGGGGGGTCTAGACCCCTTGAAACCTCCTCTGGTTGCGGGCCTGTCTGGGGGTATCCGCGTCAGCCTACCCTTGACCCGCACTCGTCACCCGCTTTCGTCTAGGGAAGACCCACTTGACCCACCCTAAAACCGGACAAAGTTGTTGCAGTGTCCAAAAAATGGTTTTGATAGTTTGTCAAAAATTTAAACGAAAATCGGTAGTGTTACAAACAATTAGTAATTAGTTGTTCAGTTTTAAAACAGCTACATACATATGTTCTCATAAATTGAAAACGAGTGGGAAAGTTTGCCTATAAAATAAAATTTTTCAGCTAAACTTTCAACCTACTTTAACCCGCGAGTCGAAGCGGGTCGAAAGTTTACCCACTACCCGCTTCCAACTCTGTATAGGCACATAAGGATCTCTAAACATAAGCAATAGTCTGCAAATGTAATTCGGGTAATAGATCTGTCAGAAAACGAAGCTATGTAGTGTCTGTATTGGCCCATAGTGAGCAGAGCACAAAGTAACGTGAAAATTAGAAAAGTCGGAGATGACCGAAAACTTCCGACCTTCCCCAAGTCATTTCTTCGCAAATCTACACTTTCAACTTGCTCCGTTGACTGGCATCGGTATTTCTGATGTGATGAGGCTGAGGGTACAGTGCACTCTTGGTACAGTTTTATAAAAGCCTTATTTACCCTTAAGCTTATGTTATATGACAACAGACGTGATGGGTGACTGAATTGGAGGAATCGGGTCACAAAAATTTGACGCCGTGAACCGCTTACCCTTAACCCACATCCACTTCACCCGCATCCGCCACCCGCTTTCATCAAGGGTGACCCACTTGGTCCGTCCTACAACTGGACAAAATTGTTGGAAAATATTTCAAAATCGCCTTTGTTTAAAGGTTTTGTCAAATATTTCAGCGAAAATCAATGTTAGAATCAGACATGTGCAGGAGGGGAAGTTTTGGGGGGGGGGGGGGGGTGAAGGGCGGCCAAAGGCCGCCGAACAACCGGATTTTTACGGTTTTTTACCGGAAAAAACCGGATTCTGGGGGGGTGAGGGATCCCTCTGGGGGGGGGGGGGGTTCAGGTCTGGGGGGGGGGGTGAAACCCCCTCCCAAAACCCCCCCCCCCCCAAGCACACGTATGGTTAGAATTCATAATTGACTAAACTAGGCAAAAACTGTTCTGTTTTAAAAGAGCTATGACCGATTCTGGGAATAGCCTCTCCTCCAAAAGCAGTAAGAATTACCAATTTTTTACAGGGTCAAAGACAAATGCTTAAGAAATCGCTACAACTGCAAAAGTCACTGGGGGTCTACCCTTTTTCTGCACAAGTGGATCTGCCCTTTTTCCTTCTCGCTGGGGGGATTGATTGAGTCTTCCCGTTTTTTTACCTCCCTAGCACCTTTTAGGGTTCTGTTACCGTTTTTGTATCTTTTAGGAGTCTCCCTCGCTTCTCATGTTCCTGAGTGACGTTGTTTATGGAAAGGAAACGTACGCCGTAGCTGCCATACAATTTTTTAGATTGCTACACATACACAAGTACTCATTATTCGTGTAGACAATCTTGATTGTTATTGATAGATGTCTTTCCTGCTCATTGATTGATGGATCCAGCTGAAGCTTCCACCCGTCATGTAGATACTAGATCTGACATCTTTCGAAAGCCATCGGTTTTAGGCAGGTTGGTCTTGTACGGTTTTTCTGCTAGGCTGGCTGGTAGCCTAACCGGGCCGAAGTTTTGCACTATTTTCTATTCAGTTTTCAACGTCTTTTAGCGCTACAGTATGTATGCTATACGATGTGCCTGCTTAGCTCATCTTACCAGATTGGCCTGTTTCAGTGAGCGGAGCTGGTCGGTCAGCATCTTAAAGGTGTTTATTGTGTACAAGCGTCTATGGGCGACTGGAACTATGACTTCAGCATCAGCTTGAGACCTTCACAAGCCTGAATTTGCCGAAATGGGCTCAGTTTATGCTGTTGTCATGTCGTTTGTTAATTCGTCTTTATTGCAACAAAAATTCATATGTCGCTGAAACAGAACATTTAACACAAACAGTAAAGCACAAGCAAGCGCATCGCAAATAATATAGATATTTACAGAATAATTATATAACACGCAAGTCCAAGAACATATATATGTACAAATTGCTTAGTTAACACCGGGACCGGACGCTACTACATTAGTTTCATGTCCCGTCTGGGTCTGACATAACAAATTTACAAAACACATCTGAGTGATGAAATCATTGCTTCTAGTTTTCTGTCAAACCGACTTAGGATAAGGTTACACAGCCAGTATATTTGAGAAGGATCACATGAAAACCAAAGCCGATTCATTACTAAGAAATGGATCGTTAAAAGTAGGTAAGAATTGACATGTTTATCATGAAGGAACGGCAGAACGAGGTGATGTTAACTAAGTGAAATGAGATCTTGAAATGGATTTAGTGATCAGCTATTGACCCTTTGTGACCGCTTTGAGCAGCGATTCATGGATCTCGACGTTGACCATAGCTTCAGCCCGTTTAATCCCATCTGTGGCAGTGTTAAGCTCATGGTGTGCCTGAGCTAGCCCATCTCGAATGGCCTAGAATAAAATAGAAACTACAAATAAAATATGTAAGAGGTATATATAGTAGATTCGCCCAATCTGCGTCATACCCCAAAGTGCGTCACTCAGCCGTTTAAAGTTATTTGATGCACTACAAAATGGAAGATATCCTAAAGTTTTCACATTTCTGAGCAGGTCTATTCAAGCTCTATGCAATGGTGTAAAAATTATTTCCTAAAAATTTTTTAACCGTGCACAATGCTACAAAATTCAAAATACTTTGAATAAAACACCCGTTGGCCGTTGTCCGCCAAATTTTAAGCAATGTCCCAAATTCGGTTTTATGCACCTAACAATCTTAATACTTAACAATATTTAATGTGTCAGCTATCAAATTGTTCGTTAGAATCTGCTGATTCCAAAAATATGAACAATTCCTGATTTCACCGTACTAGAACTGAGAAATTCCGATTTTACTGGAACCACTGATCAGTGCCTAAAGTGCGTCGCTCAAAATTAACTTTTTGTGCAAATATCCCTAATGTGCGTTCGTATCTTTTACATGTAAATTTGCTTGAAATAGATGCAAATACTGGCTTTATAACTTAACTTAAGACAAAACTAAGTGCAAAAACACAATCCTAGGAATAATTCTGAGCAATCTGATACCAAATTTTCTGTTTTATGACATTTTATTTTTTTAGTAAAAGTCGTTGTTTCCTGCATTAAATCATAAAATTACATTTTATTAATTGTTATACTTTAATTTGCAACTCAAATTCGCTTTAAATAATACAGTACTGGCATTTTAACAAGTTTTTCGAAGATCACAGATCTTGTTGATTTTGATATATATTGTTTATATACAAGCCAACTACCATATAAAAATTTTTCGCAGCATAAAATTGTCGGGAACAGGGGTTATTGCATCTCAAAGTTTGGTTTTCTAATGCAAATCATAGGAACTCTGAAATGACGCACTTTAGGACACGTCCGACGCACTTTAGGGACTGAAGTTCTCACAGCGAAAAACTGCATTTTTTAGCATAAAAATGGCTATAACATACGATTGGCTTTACCTAATACCGTCAAATTTTACAGAAATGTAGAAGCAGAGGTACTTGAGACTTCTGTAAAGTTTTGTGTTATGAAATTTCGCCATTCAAAAGTTACAGATTTTCAAAGTGATCACTCTTTTTGCGTAGACAAAAGGTGACGCAGATTGGGCGCATCTACTATAAGCAGGATGTGTTGTACACTATATAACTTCTAACAAGTTCATATAAACAAACTTTTTAGCCTTATATCGTTAAATATATTACCATAAGGTCAAGATCACTGACTAAGCAAACTTCATCTGCAGAAACGCTGACTGAGGATTCATTGTGAACTTGGAATATGCCGGTACTGACTACAATATAAAATAATAGCTAGATTCTGTAAGGATTGTTTTTGTTATTTCATGTTCAATGAACGAGAAAACTGCAGTAGTTTCAGCTAAAACTGCTTTCATATGTCGTATCCTTTTCTTTTATGCATCGCAAATGAATATATTCGTCATTTAAGATCCAGCAAGATCCAGTATTTTTATAAAGTTCAAGAGAGTCCTACGCAAGTGGGTCTGTTGTTGATTTATTTTTATTAAAGAGGCACAAAGAAACAGTGTTTAAAACACTTTGTTTTTGTTGGGGCAAATTCAAAAGTGTCTACCTAAACACAAAACTGCCGAAAACCACGTTTAACTGATGGCAACCGGAAGTGTGTTTGCGTTAAAGGCTCCTAACGAAATAACAGTAACTTTAAAGCGAGCATTTAGATTTGTTTTAATAGTTGTCAAAACAAACTGCTTATTGAAATTTTTAATTTCCTTCAAACAATCGATAATTTTAAAAAACACGAAACCGATTTAGTTCTAATTATTCCTTTTCAAAACATAAAAGGTCTATTACCGATGATTGCTATGATATACTAAAACTCAAATTACCAAAAGTACCAATAGATGAAAGCAAAAACAATCGGTCTAAGCTTGTTGTCTTACACTAAGCGAGGAGCGAGCCAGAGCGACCCGGGCCCGGGCCTCTGTTTGGGACTATGTGTCTATAGGGGCGGTGTCAATTTGTGGGAAGTTAGGTGTTAGCGTGCAGAACATAGTTTTGCTCTGATAACAGAAAGCCTATATACCTGTGTTTCAGTCCTATAATTATGTACTCTTTGATGCAGATTTGCTTACTAAAGTATTTCTTTTTGGCACCAGACATCTCTGTGACATGAACAATTCCAGGACTGAGTCGACCAGTAACAGGGATATCATTTCGTTTAATTGGATAGTTTATTCCCATGGAGGTGGGGACGTCAACCTGCTGAACATTAGCTTGATTATAGACTAGCTGAAATAAAAATGAAAAATATAGATATAAAGAAACACAATGAAGTATTTTATTACGTGACGTATTTATTACGTTTATTACTTACAGGAAAATCTTAAGCAATAGAAAAGAAGATATGGGAAACATGTACTTTGAGAGTGTAGGATCTGAAATCAATGTTACCGCAACCACCCTTTCAGAGTGCTTTTTCAGGGAAGAGTAGAGTAGTAAAGTAAAGCAGAGCTAAAATTAACTCTTGCAACTTAGCTTGATTTTCTCCATCTTAGCCGTTTCGTGAAAAGGTTTGAATTCTGGATTCTTCATTCAACTGGATGAATTCTGCTTTACGCTTTCTTGAAAAGGCCCAGCTAAGTTATTCTTAGGGCCGTTTTAGAAAAGAGTTCAGCGGGGGTTAAATTTAACCCGATCCGTAACATGGTTGGATGGTTAGGAACAAGTTAATTGAGTTTTTATTACTGTACTCTTAACTGTTTTTATACAGCACTTTGCTATTAAGCAAAATCAGAACAGTGCCATCTTGTGTATTATTCCTCCGCAGTATATAGTATTGTTCACCGGTCCAATTAATTGTGCCGGCCCGCCGGCCCGGGGCCCACTCTGAACCTGAGCCGACCGGGCCGACCGGGCCGACCGGCTCCCGGCAGGCCAGCCGGTCTGGACAGGGCCGGTGCACAACACTACTCGGCACCATCCGTAGTTGGTTTGAGCAGCTGACAATTGAAAATCATCAAATGGTTCAAATCCTGTCTAAATAGTTTTTGATAATTTTCAACTTTTTCGGTCTTTAGTAAAGACTCTTTTACCCTTTTTTCTAACTTCAGTTGGTCAAATTAAAATGATACTTTACCATTTCCTGTTCTCAAGCTTAGGAATTATTCAATTTCCGTTTACCTTTTCTGGAGCAGAAAATGTGAACTTAATTCCAGGCTGACTGCAGGTTGGAGATACCAGCGTTCTGAGGCAGCTCGATTGCTGAAATTGATTCGCCACTGATTTAAGCTTTCTGAAGGAGCATCTTGCGTTGAATGCCATAATTTAGGTAAGAGTTACAGGATAAAGTCTTCAGTCTTAATTATAATTAATAAACTAAAAAAGTTAATGGTTAAATGCATAAAAGCTTTTCGTCAAATGTCAAAAGAAACCCGAAAAACGCTCTAGGAAAAGGCAGAAAATAGTTGTTAAACTGTAAGTAAGCAAGTCCCATATAGGGAACTTGATGAAGCTGGTTTATAGCTAGAGAGCTGAGAGTAGCTATGTAGCTTTATGTATCTAGCAAGACCTACCCAAAACGAACGCGGCAGTCCGTTCAATAAACAGAACTGAATCAAGAAGGGTGTTTCCTCTGCCTTAGCTAAAAAATTATAATGAATTCCCAGAAATAGGAAAGGAAAACTAGTAAAGTAGGTGAAAATGTTAGCAACAGCTGCATAAACTGGTGAAGGTTGCGAGAAATGAACCTGAAACTTAATTTGCCAAAAACTCCCAAACCACCACGCTATTCTTTAGTAGCTGTTTACTTGAATTATGAATTGAAAACAGGGCCAGCAAGTCTTTATTTGATTCGAAATCGTTGTTGGCAGATTTAGACTGGATAATGTCAGACATCTGAATCGAACAGCAAAAATTGATGACTTTTTTGAAAAAAACCCACGTGACTTTAAAAAGAATTGTTAATGTAATTAGTAAACTCAGTTTAATTTTAATATTGAAACTTATTTTAAAAGTTAAAAAGTGCCGCCCCCACTGATAATCGAAATAAAATGAAACATAAATAGTCCACCAGCACTACGTATCCCTAACAACCCTTTGCAAACAAAGTTAATGGCAACGAAAACGCACACAGGTTTTTTCAACACGGGCACAATTTTTGCAGAAAAACTAACTTTCAAGTTTCAAATGCATACACAGCAGCAAAAAAACAGACGTGTCACAAATCAAACTCTGTTTTATGTCATGTGGTTTTTGTATAATGTTTATCAGTAGTTTTGAAATTTGGATTTCGAAAGGGGACTGGAGACATCTGCTATACATACGGTATGTGGTAGAAATTCTGCTGCAATTGTCTTCTGGATCTCGACCTCTCAAAATTAAATGAAAAGCAGAATTAACTTCAACGATTGTCTGAAAATTCAGGCCGTCCACAAGATAAATTGAATGGCTGTGAAGAAAACCGCAATTCAAAAACTTCCTGGTACAAGGCCAACTGGAAACCTCCAAAAATAGAGAAACTGAACTTTTTGGAAAAACCAGTTCTTTGGATTGCAAATTTATATACCGTGCCTTTAAGCAGAGAAGGCTCACTATATCGCTTAGTGCTTTTATATTGAATTTTTGCTTCAATTTGATTAGCTCTTAAAAGAATTGGGTTTATTAAAATTTAAGTTTAACTCCTGTCATTATAATTTGATTAATAAAGGCCAAGGATTTGTATTGCAGGCAACCGACAGCCGCAGTCAAACTAACAAAATTAGTAAAATTTTCCGCATCTAAAGATTCGGAACGAGAGCGAACTTGTGAAAGTTCAAGAATTTATGAAGAAAGAATATCAAGGAATCTGATCGCGTTGTTAAATTTCTTGTCACGCAGTTTGCAAAGAAAAAGCCTAACTGCTACCGATTGCAATTTAAATTTATTTTCCAGAAAAAGCAGATAAGCAAGTCCACCTTTTATACCGAGGTAATTGAATTTATTGAAATTTAAATATTTGTTTAAATATTGTAGAAAAATCTACAGAAATTTGGAAATACCAAAACTTTTTCATAAACAGTAAAACATTTTGAGCGAAACTAATGTGCGTTGCTCCAAAGTTAAGTCTATAGCGTTCTTGAATCCCTGCCCGAATGCTGATAAAATTCACGAGATCGAAGATAAACAAAAGACAAACTGCTCTGATCTGGGACGTTATACGATTCTTATAAAGGCAGAAATTTAACGAAAACAAATCATAAAAACAAAAAATAGAACTAATAAATTGCACAAACTAACATCAACAACTTTAAAGCGTAGTTTGCCTGATACTGCCATTCATTAGGGATAAAAAGTGTTAAAGAAAAAATAAAAACTAGTTCACTGCTTAGTATCTAAAATAGGACGACGTTTGCATCAATATGGTAGTTAAAGTTGTTTATCCACAACTAAAACAATGCGGAAGTGTATATAGATATTATTTTGTTTGTATCAAATGTTCTACTTCCTGGATGTGCTTTCTATTTAGATCATGTACACATTTCATTTCACTGCTGTCTTGTCTCTGTTGTCTAGACAGATAGTAGCTAAGGAACTTCATTTGCATTTCGCTTTTACCAAACATTACTGATCAACCAGAAACAACAAAGGCTTGTGCTAGCTAAGTTTACATTAACTAAATTGGCTTCTTGCTCATTGGTCAACTAACGCTCGAACCTTAAGGTCGACTGGATCTAGGTGACGAACATCTAGCGGTGTTCCTCAGCTGCCTGCCTTGTTGTCAAGCGAGATGAGGCTGAGCGCGTCAGCATGCGTTCATGGGCATATTCTATAAAACTTCCACTCGCATACGAGATGTCTAGAGTTTGTGAAGGCTGCCGAGTCAAGTGCACCATAAAGCTTCTTGCCTTACTCGGTGAAATTAGCTAAAGTGAATAGGAAACTGAACTAGACACAGATTAGTAGCGGAAGTGCGAGTTTATCAGAAAACGACCAAAATGTTTCTGAAAATTGTAGGCTGAACAATACTCACCAAAACATTCAGCAACTTTTACGGAACTGTAGCAATTTGCATATCAAGTTCAGTCCACTCGCTCTTGACAATAGTGTTTGTGGCCGGCTCCATGACGATTTTCTGTCACCAAGTTTACTACCCGCTCGCGCATATAATAATCAGAAATTTACAATTTTGGGCCACGTTTAAATGAAACTCCAAATCCGGCTGTTTAAAAAGCAGAAGCTA
>JASAND010017323.1:0-28474 GCA_030248195.1 Trissonchulus latispiculum | reverse complement strand
TGCAACCCACAGCTATCAGGAAAAATCAGCTTGCTGCAATCACCTACGAGAAATCTCTACGTACAGCCCCGGACAACCCAACTCGGGAAGTTGCTACCAGCCAAGTCAGACAGCGCCTCAAATCCCTCACAGGATGGCGTACCTGCGCCCTGGAGACTGTCGAGGCTGCTGGCCTAGACACGGTCCCGAGAGAGCCACTCCCACCTCCGGCTCCTCCACCATGGACGCAGCAGGCGGTCTGTGCCGAATTCCACAGCAATCTTGCCAGGACTGTTCGCAAAACTGATAGTGCACAGCGGAAACTGTCTGTGGCCCTGGAGACCCTGGAAACGCTCCCAGCTGCTGATCTTATAATCTGGACTGACGGGTCTGCCGTTGGCGGAAACCGAAACGGTGGAGCTGGGGTGCTCCTGGATTTTGTTGCTGAAAACCGAACGGAAACGCTTGCTCTGGCCACGGGATCTTTCTGTTCCAGCTATTCTGCTGAGATGAAGGCTATTATGTCTGCTCTTGCCTGGGTAGCCAATTCGGAGGACTGTCGTCGGATGAACTCGATCCGTGTCTGCACTGACTCCAGGTCGGCCGTTGACAGACTAGCAACTGGTCCCCGTAATCAGAAGGACCTGACTGGCTTGGAAATTTGGAATCTTCTCCAGTCGCCTAGTTTCTCCGGGAAAACTGTCCGGTTCCAGTGGGTGCCAAGCCACTGTAGCCTGGACAGAAATGAACAGGTCGATCAACTTGCCAAAACTGGATCCGGCCTGACCCAAGACAATGTCCCTATAGACTTTAAAACGGCGAAGGCGGTCATTGTCAAAACGACGACTGATACGTGGAAGCATTCAGTTAGCCAGCGCGGAAACTTTGAACTATCACTAGGGGCGAGGCGAGAAGAAGAAATTGGCCTGAGCCGTCTGGAGCGCAGAACTTTAGCTCAGCTCCGCTCCCACGGCCACTGCCCCTATCTGGCTTCCTATAGACATCGCTTCAATCTGGACAACCGGGGCCCTCTTTGTCCTCGGTGCGAAGAAGAGGAAGAAACCCTACAACACCTATTGGAGAAATGCCCTGCTCTTACCCAAATCCGTCTGCAAACCTTGGGTATTGGGGCCAGTACTGGGATGCTTGCCGCTGACCCTGTCAGGGTGGCAAACTTTCTGAGGGAGTGCGGCTTCTACGGAGGCCGCCTGATATAATGGGAAGACCATTGGTGCCCGGAGAGAAGAAGAAGAAGAAGAAGAAGACTGCAGACTGAGCAAGGATTTACTGTGTGGTCAGGTGGACCGGGGTTAGGATGTACGTCCCCGGCTTTAAGGAGGAGGATGGGCACTACACCGTCGGGGTATCCAGCCACAGGCACATGCCGGTCAGAGTGGGCTGGTTCAGTCCAACCGGCTGCCAAAAACACAGGTCCAGTTCCAGACTCTGGACCAGGCCTGATGAGGGGCTGAAGATGTTGGTTGTTTGGCATGAGCCACAGACCACGTAGCTTCCAGAAATCTTCCAGCAGCTGGACGCAACCAATCTTCGGTCCGCACCTCTGTAGCTAGAATATAAACAATTTGTTTCCACCTTCTAATATAATCAATCTATATAATCACCTTCTTTGCAGTTGCACTGTTCATTGGATGGTAATGGGAGTAAAATTAGTTTATGGAGGTTTAAAATACGTATTTGCAAGTTTTGAATTTTGAGGTACTACACACAGAGTACATTAATCTAATCTGTGGATCGTGTCAGCAGCAGCAGTCAGCAGTTGCGTTCTTATGTCCCGGAAACACCTCCTTCCATAAATTTAAAATTTAGAATACAGCAACTGCAAAAAACTTATCTTTGTTTTTGCCACTTGTCTTCACGCACGTCCAGGACTCAGATCAACTTGTTCCTTTCATATGTGGCTATGTAATTTATGTGTGAAAATGAGCGAAATCCGAGCTTAAAAATTTGTCATGGTGGACCGTGGACCCTTATGTGTGATTAATTGCTGATTTTTCAGGAATATGATTTGAATAATCGGGATCAAAGTGTTAATTCCATGGAGTTTGTTTCTGAGTGGACTTTATCAATGGACAAGTCAGGAGCTTTTGTTGGATGGGTTCTTTACTTTGATACAGCGTTTCAAAACGGATGCGAAACTGCTGTAAGTGTTGAAAAGTGTTGACTGCTTTGTGCTGGAGTTTTGGCAAAATATTAACAGGGTATTTTAGTCATGTAAGTTACCCTAAGCTACCTCTGATTTTTGGAAATTTAGTTTACATTAAAGTTTTGGTTTACTGTGAACTTGATGATCTTGGAGCATTGTTCCACTAATTGTTTCATGACCACGAATTCTTCTTAAGGTCTTTTCTTGAAATAGTTCCCCAGTTAAATTTAACAAATGCCTTTTCATGAAAGCACTACAGCCCTGAAAGTTGAGGTTGTGCGTAGGTAAATCAGGTTAAATTAAGTATTTTTTGTTTTAACTGAAAGAAGTGAGTTTGACGAGTTGTCGCAACAGTGTTACTACAAAACTTTCACAGTGTTGTTCTCGTAACAGTATAAATCTGGTAACCAATGACACGTCGTTGTGTCAATGGGTGGCAAAGCGTTGGTAGTATGTACGAGCATGTTATGTGACACAAAGCGCGCACTATTATAATTTTAGGTTAAGTTCTCTACGTCGCCTGAGTCAACCACGACCCACTGGAAGCAGACCGTTTTTCTATTACCTGAACCGAAGAAGGTTTCATTAGGTTAGTCAACTGGGCTCATTCTAGGTAATTTTGCTTGGGGAGGGGCTGCTCGGTGTGGTAAAAAGGCCCGAGGAATTTGAAATTTTGGAAGATATCTTGGAATCTTGGAATTTAGGAATATAAAATCATTTTCAAGCATGCACTGTAAAAGTTAGTTTTATCACTAAAAATAAGCACATTTAGTGGCTAAAAACTAAAAATAACGTCCGCAGCATAAATTTAGACATGACTGTAGATTGCCTTCTGGTTTCTTGCTTGACCTTTAATGCTTGACTCGAAATAACGAAAACGTAGTTTAGAATCTTCCATTCAGATTTAGATGAAAGAGGTTACTTATTATAGTAATGGTTTTTCTTTGTTTGGCCATTAGATTATGTAAAATTTAATTCAGTTTGGAATACTAGCTCCATTTTTTTAAAAACTATGTGTTTCGCATAGCTGCTGATACGTGTCCTCTTGTGAGTCTTTTTGCTTTTGTTGGTGCAGGTGAGTGTCTTACTGGAAAAGTTGCATTTCGAAGAGATTCAAAGGATCTACATGCGCTCAGAATATTATTCCAGTTTAGTGGCATGAAATTTGCATATCATCTTCGATAATATATATACATAATGTGATAGTAATCAATAAACCTAAATTCGGTTATTGCTTGTTAAGAACATAAGATTATAATACTTACTGCATCATACCGAGAGTACATAATATAAGAGTATGCCAGTTGTTGGGCATGGCATAATACTTGTAGAAATAGAGTCTTAGGACAGGCAACTTAACATTCATAAGGCATTTGTAATAGCCATAGCTTTATTATACGACCATCAAAAGTGCCAGAGCTTATCTTAGCTTAAATTTAATCCTCTATCTTTCATTATTCAGTCCTTAACTTCAACACCAGTGGGCAATCTCTTAGTTACCAGAGTTTGTTATCTTACCTATGCTCTGCTCATTAGCGGCTCACAACACCGCAAATCAGACCAATCACTTGTGTTCTAAAGCTCGAAGCAGACACCAAATGTTTTGACCTGGTAGCAATTTGTGGGGGGTAGCCGTTAGCGAGCAGCACAGTTTTTGAACTGAGAACACAAGAGCACTTTTGTAGAAAGCTAAAAAATTCCTGTATTTTCTATAAAAGGGCTTTCCAAAAGTGCTTTTATTTTGATGCCCAGTAATTTGCCTCTCAAAAGACGCTATTCTGCCCTCTGTGGTCCTCCATACTGCGGACAAGAAGCAGAGGGGCAAAATCACGGGTAGATAACCTAATCCTTATGTATTGTAACTTGCAAGCGCGTAGGCGTAGGTGGTTGCTGAAGGAAGGAGCGCGGTCTTTGCACATGTCCAGCCAGCCAGCCGGAGGATTTTAGGTTTTGCTGACTATATGACCTCTGATTGAGTATTACCAGTTTGCGTGACGTTAGTAGAGGAAAGTCTTACGGAGTGTAGTACTCGTACCTGAACGGGAGGTCAAATTTCACTGATCCTTGTGGAGT
Source organism: Trissonchulus latispiculum (assembly GCA_030248195.1). Lineage (NCBI taxonomy): Eukaryota > Metazoa > Nematoda > Enoplea > Enoplida > Ironidae > Trissonchulus > Trissonchulus latispiculum. The sequence goes on along the minus strand of JASAND010017323.1, from coordinate 24,258 downwards.
CAAATTTGAATATTCCTTGTGGAAGTGATTTTTCTTAAACGTACTTTTCATTGCCATCTTTGCCATTTTTAACGAAAAGCTGTGAGTTTTAGCAAAAAATATTGATTGTAAGTAAAAAATCCGGCGAAATCGGAACATTTTTGGAAATATTAGTCGTAAAACTTATTTTTTGAGCAATTCCCTTGCCCCTTGTAGGCAATATTCTCACCGATTGTGGGGGGCAAATCCGGAACTCCTCGTGGGCGGCATCGCCGAGCGGGGAAATTCCTCCCTTGTCTTGCATGTGAAATTGTAAGAATATATAATCCATAGGGTATGATCCAGGACCAGTAGTTAGTGATTTTGCTAATATAAAATGAAAGGTGTTATCATATAGACTTCCCTTCTTTCATAATGCAGTGATTCGAATGTTTGGAATTTTGCGACATTCCATCTTTTAGTGGATGAATGTGCAACGATCGTGTCTGTGTTATTTGGAGGTGGATGATAAACAGCCAATGAGATTAAACTCTTGTTCGTTTATTTGGGAGAGGATGTGATAGCAATGTATAAAAATATTGCAATTGAGAACTCTGGGCAACTATTCAGTATTTGTAGTGGTTAGTAGTACAGAAGCTAATCTATTGTTGTACGCAAAGAAAAGCATGATAGCTTGTAACATCTCCTTAGCGAACCAAGATTTTGGGAACGAATTCAAACTTAAGCTTGGTTCGATTGTGCCCGGGGAGGCTCAATCGGTAGAGTGTTGGCCTAGATCGCCAAAGGTTGTGGGTTCGATCCCCACCTCAGGTCCGAATTTTTCGGGTCGGAGGTGCTGTAGTGGCAATCTTAGTTTCGTTTGTTCTTTCATTTGATCCAGTTCTGGAACTGCTTGATTCCGAAAGACCGAGCAAAACTATGCAATATGCATGTGTCAAATATTTAGCTTTGAGTCATGCGTTGCTCGACTTGGCTTGTTTAGTTTGAAAAATTGACTTAATGGTAAAGGTGAAGTGACCCCTGGAGAGAACTCCAACCTACAGAAGATTACAGGGTGCCGGTGCTTATCTCCGGATTCACACCCCGAAGCCAACTCTAATGTTGACAACATCTGTGGAAGGGGGGCCAGCCTTTCATCATCAGGCATTACGCCAGAACACAGACTCCTGTTACCTTCCCACCCCATTTACCGACCAGTTAAGAAAAATTGACTTGTTTATTGGTTCGCCCAAATCTGGCGAACCAAGTTTTGAGTTACATGTATTAGCATAGTGTATTACATAGGTCATCTTGTGCCAGCGATAGCCCTTCAAGAGTATAACATGAGGCACTCGTTTGAATTAAATCAAATCTGATCACGGACAGTAGGATTACATTACTCCAAAAAATAGGTTATTTCCATATTACCCAAATTAAAGATTTTCGTAGATACAACGAACGTTGTACTTTTTATTAGTAACTCGAATTAAAAATATTTCAGCTGTTCTTTGCCATTGAGTTACTAGCATTTAATGAGAGACTCATGGTGTTATCTTGAAGGGCATCAAGTTGGCACAAAATGAGAAGATAACTAAAAATTTCGTTCGCCGGCGAACGAATAAAATGTCAATTTTTTGGTCGAATCACGCGTGACTAAACATTATTGACTCATGCATAGTTTTGCTTGCTCTTTCTGGATCAAACAGTTCCGGATCAGAAATTTGTTAAAATTTGGCCGCTCTGACACTTACAATTACCATTTTATTAAAAACAACAAGGCTACCACGTACGTAACTATACATACCAGTAAAGGCTAATGTTGAAATAAACTACAAACAGGGTGTGTTTAACAATACACTGTTAGTTAACTGTACATGTGATGCACTGTACGGACTAGTTCAGCTATTGTGGAAAGTTGGGGGCTGGGCCGGGAGTGACTGAACCGAGTCTGTAATTACAGAGTAGGCTAAAATACGTTTCACTTAGGTGTTTAGGTATATTTAGGTGTCGATCGCTACGTAAGTACAAGTTCGTCTCAACATAAATTGCATGAAATGTTCAATTTCGCTTAAATGTCTGCTACGCATTAACATTTTGAGGCTGAAAGTCCAAAAGGCCCATTTGTTTAATGAGCTTGTATTGGTCGGGAATTTCCAGGAGTGACTCCACAGCAAATGCAACGTCCTTACGATCAACGTTCTTGATGATTTCATGGAATTCGACAAAGTGAAAATTGTCCCATGGTCGTTTAGGCAAAGAATCGTCGAACACCTAAAGCTACTGTATATTTTAAATTGAGATCATGGAAAAAACGGACATCGTAACTAGGGATGGGCAGCGGTGCGGTTTTACCGCGGTTACCGCGGCGGTAACCGCAGAGTTGCGGTATGCGGTAACGAAGTAAAAACCGCGCGGTTATTGCGGTTACCGCCGATTCTGATAACCGCTGGTAAACCGCGGTTTTTATTTGATTTTTTGCTCGAAAAACGCAAATGTACTTTTATTTTCTATATGATTTTCGCTCCAAAATGCAAATGTCGACGAAATATTTTACATTTGTCTGGAATTTTTACAAAATTCTGGCTCCTTTTGCTACTTTGCTACCGTGGCGACTTAATGCAATGCTTGCAATTGCACAGTCATTGCAATCATTAGCACAGAATCATACTTGTTAAACAAGATTTTAATTTTACTATTCCATTTATTATTTCACTCTTGTGCCTGCCCAGTTGGAAGCTGTATATAAGTTGTGAAATGAATAAAGTAATCAAACCTTTCGTAATTTAGTATTTTCAATTTTAAATCAAAGAAATTTTGAAAACTTGTCCTACTGAGTTGTAAGTACTTAACCGGTCAAGCTAGGTAGGTATTCTGTAAAGGCTTTCATAAATTATATCGCGGTTCGATTTTAAAAAATAGATCGGAGAATCTCTAGGAATGATCTTCCAGAACCAGAATTTGCTACACTTATATATGCAGACTGGAAGCATTAAAGTGCAATCATGACCAATTTTACTTTTGGTTCAGCATTTCATATATATTTTATTTCATTTATAAATTTAAACAAATAAACCCCTCTTAAACAAAGAGCTGCAACAAACAGCCTTACCAAACTGCAACTCAACTTAACCAAAATTTCTAATTTTTTCCAAGCTCATAGGTGCAATTTTGTTCAGTTGTGGGAACAAAATAATACTGTAAGCAGGAAACAACAACAACACGGTAATCTAACGACACCAAAACACTGCAGCCGCCGATATATTTTTATTTTAACAGCAGTAAGCTGAAAAAATGTGGAAAATAACGCGTTTTTAGAACAATTTTATACATTGACTGCGGTAACCGCGCTTTTATTTAACCGCAGTTACCGCCAAATATAAGCGGTAAAACCCGCGGTTAACCGCGCGGTAACCGCGCCAAAAAAGCGCGGTATGCGGTAATGAATATTTGCTACCGCGCCCATCCCTAATCGTAACTTTTAAAACTAATGATAAGCAGATTCAATATCTGCTTTAACAGCTTTTAATATACTCCAAAGGTGTATCCTTGTGGCCTATCTGTCTTTCCAGAAATCTGGCATTTGAAATCTGCAACTATGATTTAGCTTGATTGCGGATCAGCTGACAAGGAAGATAGATTATTATTTGTGCGATGAGCTTGCTTTCTGTGTCTTGTATCTGAACTAAAGTGGGCTTCCAAGGATTGCATTTACTCAGTACATTGCTTCACCCAATTATGTCTTTTGTGGCATAAAAAGTAAAGTTTTAGCAAAGTTTGCGACATTCACATATTTTAATTTACCCTCATCATATCCCACGGACCATCTCCAACTCCGACCACAATGATGGAAACCGGATATTTACAAGCTTCTACAATGGCTTTCCTTGTAGCGCGCTCATTTGTGACTTGTCCGTCTGCCACAATCACCAAAAGATAATACTAAATAATTATATAACAGATCAAAAAATATACTAAGCATTTAATGAACATGCGTGTGTTTATGCAATTAACCTTTATTAACTTCAATTATGGTTAGGTGTTTGTTACTTTATTCAGTGTCAGCATTACTATTTTTCACATAATTCTATGATTTCTCTGAAGCAAAATCCTTATCCTTATCAGTTCTGTGTAAATTATCTGAAAGATATATATTCAGGATTGTCTGTTATAAATAATGCTGCCGTACATCTTCAATTCTGTGTCAAAGCTTTTGTATAGTTAGCTACTAGCGATGGCATGAAACAGCTACAGAACTTACATCTCTGTGCTGTTTGCAAACGTCAATGGCTTGGTATATCAAAGGGGCAAAGTTGGTTGGACCACTGAGGTTTATTTTCGGGGTAATTTTTGTATAGACTCGAAGAACCTAAAATAGATCAAAAGCAGGAGTATATATATAATGAAGATTATAGTTGTAGGATATTATAGTATATATAGTAGTAGAAGTATATCATCATCCTGTATACTAGGCTTTCTGTGGATCTGTGACTTTGTGGGGACCTGTGACTTAGGACCCGTGACTTTAGGTTGTGTGTTCGATTTCCACCTGATGCCCTAGTTTTTCGGGCTGGAGGTGCTGTAGTGAGATCCTTCTTTCTTTCGTTTATTATTCTGAAATTGTACTGAAAAATCAATATGAAATCTTGGCTGATAACAACTATATACAGGAAAATTAACGTAGGAGCTTTAGCACACCCACGCTTTAGCACACGCAATTTTACCCAATCTGTGGAAGACTTGTATGTAATGGCCAGTCTGTTTCCCGTCCGCTCACCGAAGTTTAGCGGATTCTGGTACAGGTAAAAACAACTTTCTAGTGTCAACTACATTATAATTTACGCAGAAATACTAATAATTAGACGTGTTTAGAGATTCTTACAAAAAATTGGTGCTTCCTAAACTGCGGCCCGGCCCGGCCCGGCCCGGCCCGGCCCAATTTGCCTAAAATGCGGCCTCATGTTAAATTTTCAAAATACCCGAGAATTGGATTTTTGGGCCGCAAATAGCCTAAACTGCGGCCCTAGGCCGCAAATTTCCTGAATTGCGGCCCGTCATCCTTGGTCGCAAATTGCCTAAACTGCGGCCCAATCATCCTTGGTCGCAAACTGCCTAAAATGCGGCCCGAACTGTCTTTGGGCCGCAAACTGTCTAAAATGCGGCCCGAAAAGTCTTTGGGCCGCAAATTGCCTAAAATGCGGCCCGAACAGTCTTTGGGCCGCAAACTTTCTAAACTGCGGCCCAAACTGTTTTTGGGCCGCAAACTGCCTAAAATGCGGCCCGAACTGTTTTTGTGCCGCAAACTGTCTAAAATGCGGCCCGAAAAGTCTTTGGGCCGCAAATTGCCTAAAATGCGGCCCGAACAGTCTTTGGGCCGCAAACTTTCTAAACTGCGGCCCAAACTGTTTTTGGGCCGCAAACTGCCTAAACTGCGGCCCGAACTGTTTTTGTGCCGCAAACTGCCTAAAATGCGGCCCGAACTGTCTTTGGGCCGCAAACTGCCTAAAATGCTTCCCGAACTAAAATGAGAATAGTTGCAAAAACCAAAGATTTTTATCTTTTCACCTAAAAATGCGGGACTGGTCCCAGAATGTTAAAAAATTTTCATCTACTTTCATCATAAAAATTGGAGCCTGTAAGGTTACATTGACACAAAGCGATACCAGCACCTTAAAGAGCTCCATACTTTGTTTGCTGGTAGTCATCAAAACGCCAATCATGAAATTGAACAGACATGCCAAATTTACCAAAATATTACACTTTTCAAAATTGGGAAACGGTGTTTGAGGACAACTGTAAGGCAAAATGATCCCACAAAATCCCACTGATCCCACATGGAATGAGTTTTCAATCCCATCCCTTCCCATCCCATGGGATCCCATCCCCGATGCCAACACTGCTTTGAATACACCAAAATTTTGATCAAATGATATTGCTGATTTATGTGAAGAATACCTAGAACTTAATATCATCATTAGACCCACCTTTTGCTTGACAAAAAAGTTGACATCAGTTTTCAAATGATTCCAGCACAGAAATGCATTGAAATTAGGAAGAACACGGCTAACACTGAGTCTTATCGTGGTTTCTCTCATTTTACTCTTACTCAGTTATTTTTAAAACATTACTACTTTTTAGCCAACTTTATTTAGTTTTTGTCTCCAAAAAGGGCTGGGGGAGGGAGTTCGAGGGAGTAGCGGAGAGTTGGGGGGAGGGTATGTCATTAAATATGGAGGATCTGGCCATTTGGGAAGATACCCCTAACACGTCCAACCCCCCCAAACTACGTTTTTTATGTTTTGCTTTTATTTGTTTTATGTTTTTCTCTGTTTTATATGAATCTCGTGCATTATGCATTTTAGGCATTTTGCGGCCCAAAAACAGTTCAGGCGCATTTTAGGCAGTTTGCGGCCCAAAGACAGTTCGGGCTACATTTTAGGCAGTTTGCGGCCCAAAGACAGTTCGGGCCGCATTTTAGGCATTTTGCGGCCCAAAGACAGTTCGGGCCGCATTTTAGGCATTTTGCGGCCCAAAAACAGTTCGGGCCGCAGTTTAGGCAGTTTGCGGCCCAAAGACAGTTCGGGCCGCAGTTTAGGCAATTTGCGGCCAAGGATGACGGGCCGCAATTTAGGAAATTTGCGGCCTAGGGCCGCACTTTAGGCTATTTGCGGCCCAAAATCCAATTCTAGTGTATTTTGAAAATTTAACATGAGGCCACATTTTAGGCAATTTGGGCCGGGCCGGGCCGCAGTTTAGGAAGCACCCAAAAAATTATGAAAAATTCGACTTGTTTTTCGGGTTGGAGGTGCTGTAGTGAGATCCTTCTTTCTTTCGTTTATTATTCTGAAATTGTACTGAAAAATCAATATGAAATCTTGGCTGATAACAACTATATACAGGAAAATTAACGTAGGAGCTTTAGCATAGAGTTGGGACCGGTTCCACTAGAACCGGTTGGAACCGGAACCGGAACCGGAACCGGAACCGAACCGGAAGGAATTTTAGAACCGGAACCGGAACCGGAACCGGTAGGATTTGGAACCGGCCGGTTCCACTCTTAAAATTGGACTTGAACGAAATTTTTTGCAGGAGTTTAAATTTTGCAAAAGCTGGATTTTGTTTTTGTGGTTGCCATTCACTGTTGCCATTCATATTGTCTTTTTCAAGCTAGTGACTGAAATTGAAACTAAAAACCTAGTTTGAACTGAAACTAAACAAATTTAGACCTGAAGGCGAAATATGTAGGATGAGACTGATAATAATTAAGAGTTTCAAACTAAACGTGAAATGAAGGTACAATTATTGGAACTGAAACTGAAGCTGACACTCCAGAGAATAAATTTAGACCCTAAACTGAAAACGACACAGCTTCAGCTTCCACTGAAGGTGACACAAACTCACCGCTTCCCCTTTTCTGGTGATCGAGGCACGTTTCAGGTTTCACTGAAGCCGAGGCATAGAATTAAGAGAAATTTCAAATGTTTCTTTGAATCAACACTAGTGACATTATCCCGTCTGTTAAGACAAAAATTAAATGTTAAACATACTTGAAAAATTAGGAACATGTATTGTAAGGGAAAATTTCTACTTCCTTTATTCCGGAAGGAATTTCGTAATTTTTTGTTTTCATGCTTCTGATTTTTCAAATTTTGTTAAGTAATTTAGTGTGCATTACAAAATGCAGTTGTGAAAATGTCTCTAAATTAATTTTAACGAATTTTTGAAATTTTCTGTTCTAAAATTCCAATTGTAATTGATGAAAGACGGGCACTTTCGTTCAGACGTGAACGATACATCGCCGATTGAAAACTTTAACCAGCTTACACATTTGAATATTAACCTCATAGAAAAGATGAGAGCTCGATGGGATGTAGTATAATTGAGTATATCTTCTCAAAAAATTGGTAAATGGAAGGTGGTGTTGTCAGCACGCAAGATTTAAACAACATTTTTTAAAAATAGTAAATTTTAGAGGAGTAGAAAACTTCGAAAGTTGAGTACTTATTTTCTTATTTTTAAGCCATCGGCAACGGAGACGAAAGTCAATCAAAGTTCAAATAATGGAACAGCATGTAGAAGCCTATTTTGTGTGATCAAGCGACTGTACATTTCCTCGTTAAATATAACTTTAATATATATGTTCTTTCCAATTTGGCCTTCAGCTTTTAAATATTTTAAATGCATTTAAATGTTTTGGAAACTATTTGCTTCTGACACTGTACTCTTTTTAAAGAAATAAAAATTTAAGCTCCAGTATATCTCAATTCTCAGCATGTTTTATTGAAACGTTGTGCAGTTTACAAGATTCTGTTCAGAAGGCGCTGTCTGCATTTAGATGCACAGTAGAATCTCACCGTGAATTATCGAAACAATTTGCTCGACCATACTAAAGTTTTAATTTTTTAAAAGTTTTAGTGTATGTTGGGCATATAGTAACAGCAGTTGTAATGGAGCAAATTCAAGGTAAGGCAAAAACTTTAAAATTCTAAGTAAACAAAAAGTTTAACCCAGTTGGTTATTATCGCATTACCTATTCCAATTGTTTTGCAGTATTGCTTTATATTTTTGATTGTATAACCCTTGCTGGGGGCCTGCATCCAATATCAAATAATGTTAAAATGTAACTACGAATTTTGTACTTGGAACCGGGAACCGGAAGCTAGAACCGGAACCGGAACCGGAACCGGAACCGGTCCTCTAGAACCGGAACCGGAACCGGTTTTGAAAATTGGAACCGGTCCCAACTCTACTTTAGCACACCCACGCTTTAGCACACGCAATTTTACCCAATCTGTGGAAGACTTGTATGTAATGGCCAGTCTGTTTCCCGTCCGCTCACCGAAGTTTAGCGGATTCTGGTACAGGTAAAATCAACTTTCTAGTGTCAACTACATTATAATTTACGCAGAAATACTTATAATTAGACGTGTTTAGAGATTCTTACAAAAAATTATGAAAAATTAGACTTAATTTTTGAATTTTTACACATAAGATTCCAACTTAAAAGTAAGTACACTACTTCCCGCCCGCTCACCCAAAATGGTCATGTGTTAGCGTGAAAACTCAATATCATTGAATTGTTTCGAAAGCAATATTTGATCTAGGATAAACAGTAGCATTCTTAAGATTATAAAATTTAAAAATGTAAGCTAGAATTCTTTCGCGACATTTTTACGCTATCACCTGCCCTTTCTGGGTGAGCGGATGGGAGGCAGTGTACGTGGGATCTTATATGTGTAAAAAAATCAAAAATTAAGTCGAATTTTTGATTATTTTTTGTAAGAATCTCCAAGCACGCTTAATTATTAGTATTTCTGTGTAAATTACGTAGTATAACGTAGCTGACACTAGAAAATTGTTTTTTCATCATCCGCTAAATTTCGGTGAGCGGACAGGAAGCAGACTGGCCATTACAAGTATATCTATACGTATTCCACAAATTAGCTAAAATTTAAATAAAATTTTTGCGCGCCGGCCTCAGCCGCCGCGTATACACTATGTTCAGGAACTCTAAATTTGTTTTACAGTTTTACAGTTGTTTCAGTGTGTGAAAATAGAATTTGATGATTATGACATGTAGATTATGACATGTAGATTATGACTCAAAAGGTTTTAGGTCTGACTCAAGAAGTGGGTGTGCTAAGGACACATATATACGTGGAAAATTTTCCTTTGTTATTAGAATAATTCAAAGGCATCTAATCTTGCATGAATACCTCTTCGAAGGAAGAACAGTATCCGTCAGCTTTTAACGGAAATACTCCCCAATCACCCGTTTTAAAATCCCCAAATCCATAGGCTGGAATGAATCCGTTGCTAGCAAACGGAGATAGCGTCCGTCCAAGAATTGATATCACCTAAATGTGCAGGTACTAGGCAGATTTGCATAGATTTTGTAATATAACGTTAATTTGATAATTCTAATTAAGCAAATTTAGTGGATAAACCAAACTTATAGATCGTAATTATGATTGGAATACCAAACATGACTGAGTAGTGTAATAGTCCTTTGTTTGCAAGTTTGCAACTAGTTTTCCTCATCGCAAATAATAGGCTCTAATTACTTGCTGATATGGATTCTTGACACCTTTCTCGATGTGATGCAAGGAGCGACCATCAAAGGAATTTTCTCCCTGATACTTGTTGGAAGCCGTATAATCAATTCCTGTTAATAAAGATAAATGGTAACAATTTATGACGTTAATGTTCTTGACAATGATTTTAGGGATTCTCTATAGGGACAGTAATTCAAATTCTTACTGTTATTTTAAGGCTACTCGGTTAAATAGCACCAAAACTTCTTTCGGATAATAGGCAGATTCGACTTAATAGACTAGTGTAATCTACTATTGTGCAGAAAAGAGAAGGACAAAGGAGAGTACACAATATATAAGGGATGACAGGCATCACACTAAGAGTTCATAATTGCACTATATATAAGATAAGCTATAAACAACAACTAGAGGGGCTCCTTTTCAGTGCATTGCGTAACGGCGCTCCGATCACAATACGCGAGTGTTCTCCCGTTTGGGAGGTCGACCGACCAGATCAAACCTAAATCCGTAAGTAGTGCAGGATGTGTTTTGGATAAAAACTCTGAAAGTAACAACTTATTAAAACAAACTGCACCAGAACCAGAATACGATTGACACTTCTTACCGAATATCAGGTTACTGGATTCAAGTCCAGCCTCTCTCATGATGGCGCTGACTTCTTCCAGCGTTTTGACCTTTGAGACAAACTCGTCTGTATCGGAGGCTCCCACAATGGAGAGTATGCTAGTTCGATCCGAGGAAATGATCGAACCCGACTCTTCCTTGATCCCGTTGTGGGTTCTGGACCCGTCGTTCCGATGACTACTCCCGGTGTCTCCTGAGCCGATGCTGGGATCGCTTCCGCCTGTCTTGGTGCTGACTCGTCTGTTGACGTCCCGCCTCAGCGCGGACCGGGGACTGTCTACGGGTGGCAATTCTCTGACCGTTTCGATGCTTTCGTGGATAGCTATGTCTGAGCTTTCCTCCGATTGTTGATCAGTTACAGTCTGAGTCTGTTCGATGTAAGTGTAGTCGTTTGACGAGGGAGAGATTGTTGCTTCGCGTCCATCAGAATCGACGGCTGGGTCGGTGGGAAATATTTTAATGTCCCCGAATCGGCGGCTTGGACTGACCTGACGGTCATCCTGTTCAGGTGAGGGATATCCAAGATTGGTTTGTACATGTAGCGAATCAGTGGCTTGCTGTTGGTGCTGCTGCTTCATTTGCTGTTGCTGCAGTAACAACTGCTCGTAGCTGTCTATTTGTTGCTGTTGTTGCTGCCGTATCTGCTCAGCCTGGTCTTGCTGGGGCGGTGGCTGGAGGGATGGTTGCAGTGATTGCTGCTGTTTGTACCAGTCCAGGTGCTCCTGGTTTTGCAGCAGCTGTGATTGCTGCAGCTGATCTTGTCGCAGCAATTCTTCCTGACCAATTATCTGCTGTGACCTCTGTTGTGAGAGTAGGTCGCTCTGGGCTGATTGCTGAGAAAATAGTTGCTGCTGGAATTGTTGCTGTTCTAACTGCAGCTGTTGCAGTCGCAGTTCATCCTGTAGCTGTTGATTTTGAAGCAGTTGCTGCGGCTGTGTCCCCAGCTTCTGCATTTCTTCCAAGGATCGTTGTTGTTCTAGGAGCAATAGTTGTTGTTGGTATTTCAACCGTTGTGGCTGTTGGAGTTCTTGTGTGATCGGCAGCTGGTCCTGGGGTGTTTGCTGTAACAATGATTGTTGCGGTTGCTGAACAGTTTGCATGGTCTGACTGGCTCTTTGTTGCTCCTGTAGAAGCATCTGTTGTTGGTGCTGAACAGACTGTTGTTGCTGTTGTTGTTGCTGCATTCGTTGCAGTTGCTGTTGCTGCAAAAGCAGCTGCTCAGGATGTTGAAGTTTCTGCATTTCCTCCATGACTCTTTGTTGCTCTTGTAAAAGCAATTGTTGCTGAATTTGACTAGGCTGTTGCAATTGTGAGCTATTTTCAGTCTGTGCAATGTCCACATGTGCCGTGCTAACATAAACGTCTGGTTCAATTGGAATTTGAGCAGAACTAGGCTGGGGTTCGGGATACTGTGTCAGCTTAAATTTGCTGCTAAATCTTCTTTGAATGGGGCTGCTGGGCGCCTGCTGTTCGCCGCTGATCTGTGCAAATGCAGGCGGGGAGGGTCGCTTCCCTTCCTTCCTGTCTTGCAACAATTCCTTCTGAAGAGCCTCTTCGAATTGGTCAATTGGTGACGGATCCTGTAGAACTGTCGGCTTTTGTATCGGCGCGGGGACTTCGGTCGTTTGTCCTTGTAGTCTCTTACGTAACGTTTGCTCTGCCTCGTCAATAGGCGAAATTGACACTCCTTGGTTCACCATTTGATTAGTTATGTTTTCGTACATTCTCGGGACGTCATTTGCAATTTGAGCTTCCACAGCTACCTTGTGCCGATCCACTTCTGAAATTGGAATTCGGGCTGCTGCTGGTGCTTGATTTCTTCTTGTCTCCTCCTCTCTCTGAGCAACTGGCGGCTGAACGGTTCTGATCGGTTCCTCTGGTTGGGCGGCTTCGACTGCTGGAATCGGGCGATTTCGCTTCTTTTGCCAGTCCAGCAGCCAGAAGAACCCAGCAGCGAAGGCGATGGCTGCCATTGCCAAAACATAGCGACCAAAATTAAGCCATAGCCAAGGCTCGTCTTCATATTCTTCGCATTCCTCGTCCTCAGCGAGCCAGTTCGGATCATCTGAATAGTAATCGCTCATCCTGTTCAGCTTTGGCTAGATCTAAAAACAAAAAGCATCCATTAACTTTTGTTAGATATATATTTTTATAAAAGGTAAAGCTTACTCCTACCTTTAGCAGTACGTGGTTCTATATAGGTTGATAACATTAGCAATTCTGCAGAAACAGTAGAACAGTGCAAAGCTTATAACTTGTGTCACAGCTTTTCGTAAATTTTCAATTCCTCAGAATACTATTCAATGTACAGGGATTGTGTAGTACATTGTAAAATTTCTTACTTCAAAAATTAATAAACGGCTTTAAAAATTAGATTTAATTGAGGGCCAGTTTTGATATCTCGATGACATTATATATTAGACTCATTAAGTAAATATCTATCTACTGTCATTAATATTCATATTGGAATTTTGCAATTTTCTGAGCTCAACGGAACTCCATGCAATTCCTTTAAATTTCAGCTGATTATTTATGTTCCATCCTTGATTGATTTGTGCAACAAAACAAAGCAAGTGAAATTCAAGCTAACTTTTTCCATCCGAAACTTTCTTCCTGTTTTTCAATAAGACAGAAAGGCAGACAAGCTTGTCCAATAAAAGTAACGAGAAACCTATAACTCTTCTACAAGCTACCAGACTGGGTGCGGTCGCGGTCTGCCACAAAATTTGATGCGCAAGGGTGTAAAAAAGACATCCAGCTGCTAATGGCTAAAACCACCCGCATGAATTGCCTGACAAACCAGAAAAGATTGCATTTTATTTAGGAATTAAGCTATTGCATTCTGCAAAAGTAAATTTACCTGCAGTCCTTCCAGCTACCCAAAAAAGCGTTAACGCGAACAACGCAGCCCCCCTTATGTGTATTTTGTGGCAAATGCAGCGTCTTGTCCTGTTAGCTAACGTTTGTCAATAAATTGATTGTGTAGAGAAAAAATGTCTAAACTCATTTTTTGTGACAATATCAGCTGTTAGCAACTTGAGCCTATGCCACTGTTTCTTCATTGACAATGCTAGTTGCACGAAAAATTACGACGTGCACTCTGTGTGTTGGTGCAAGCAACGACTTGTTGAGGTTAAAAATAATGCTAGGAGGTAACATTATACTGATTAGCCAAAGTGATTTTTCCTTTATTTTTAGAAACTTCAACCTTGATTCTTTTATTGACTTCATGAAAATTTCTTTTGATTTTTAAGTTGATGAAATTTGGTTACTTTCGAAGTTTCCAAAAACTCCTTTGTCAAGTTAGCATTGTAACATCAGACAATTTGGGTACAAATTACCTGTATTGTGGTAAATTGTAATTCATCTGATAGCCATGGATGACAATTATATTAAAGCTATTAAAGCTATTAAAAGTTTGCCAAAATCAAACAGAATTCTCTAACGTGCCTTTTTCCAACAAAAACCTACCCAGAATGAAGGTATAAAGTTAGCATTAGGCAAACTAAATCGCTGAAGCAGAAGAAGAAATGGGCATTCGTAAGTCGATATATCAGTTAAGGCTTGGAAAGTCACAACAAGTTACGTTGCCTGTTATTGTCACCAAGGCGAAACGTTTAGCATTTCAGGTACAAACGCTGAAATATCGCCATTACGTAGACAAAACCACTTCAACTTTCAGTTTAGACTCATATTTTCTTTGTAAGCGTGTTCCCTGCACAACAGGTAGCTACTGTTTATTCTGACATATAGCTAGCCTTTCTGGTTTTATTTCGTGAAATCTTTGCTAAATTCAATTTTGGAATGATGTTAGTCAAATTGAAATTATTTTGAAATTGTAAACGAAAATTATGAGGTAATTAATGAGATCACTTTTGGTAATCAAGTGTCACTGCTACGTATGGTTAATGCTCTTAGCTAGGACGAGCTGGCTTAACGGTTGCTTAGCAACAGCAGCAATATCAAAAATCTAATTTGACACCTTGAAACTAGCAATACGAATATATTGTTATGGCTATCCCAGCTTCGGGTTTACTTGAATTTTTGCGGGAAAAGGACAAACAATTGAAGCTAAGAAACAAAAGGTTGATTGCTGATCTGGATAAAGTTGGGAGTCAACTGGATTTTCTGGAACAACGACTAAACAGAGGTCACCGCTACAGAGTAAGCTGCTGGATTTATTTCAAATAAAGGCGCGGGTTTGATACTTTATTAACTTGGTTTGGTTGATTCTTAAATTCTTAAAACTTGTTTCTTAATTTTTTTACTGACCTGGACTAAGAACATAACAATAATTTTGTGTAATGGTTCTTATTTCTAAGCTTGTTTCTAATTTGGAACACTGCGAGTGCAAGCCTTGTATATTTGGCTTACCTAACTGAATTGATAAATAGTGATGTACAATGTACGTAAGGGCTAAAGTTATTTATTGCAGAACCAGTACTTGGAATATCTCCAGAAAAAGTATCCCACATGGAGGCCAAACTTTAACAGCTCCGATGTGGATGTAAGATAGTTTGCTTTATTTTGGAAACTTCTTGTTGTTTTAAACCAGCAATTTTATGGTCGGAACTGAGACTAAATGTAGCTTGTAAGGAATTCTAGTTGCATAGTCATTTTATTTCCCATATCATTGTACTTTTTTCATAATTTGTCATGTACATATGCACTAATTTGTTGTGTTATATTATTACATAATATATTTTAGAACATTGATCCAACTCTCGGACCGGATGATTCGGATTCCGGGAAACTCCGGGAAGATGTTGATCAGATCAAGGAAAGATTGGATACCATAGTTGATACACTGTTTCGAAGACTAGAACTGGGCGGGGGACAGCCTCACTATCCCCCAGAATTAGGCAGAAGTTTGCTAACTCGAAAATACTCTGATCCAAACTTATCAAGAACTGCAACTGTTGAAGCCCCTACCCTACGAGACGATCAGCGTTATTTGCAAATGCAGCAGCAACAGCAACATCGGTCATCACAATTCGCTCTACCTCCACCAGGAGTACCTTATAACACCTTACAGTATGGAGGTGAATCGACAGGCTACTCTGGTCAACCGCCGTACCATTATCCCTATCAGTATCCTCACCCAGAGCAAGCCTACCCACAGTAAGTCAGTTAATCAGTTCACAGAACACAGCCGACTACAGTGATTACTTTTTTCTGTTTTTCAGATAGGGACAGTTTCTTATTTTGTAAGATATTGTTCCTAAGTAAGAGCCCTGGTGTGTTGGCGTTTGCAGGCTGAAATTATTTAAGTTGAGATATATGACTGGTATGAATAATTCTTATTTTTTAGAAACTATCCCCCTCAACAGCCTACTGGGATACCTCCTCTGTTACCAGATAACATTAGACCTGCCCCACAACAGCTGATATCGACCACCACCCTGCTGCCTGACAATGACTTAGATCGTGAACCAAAGCAACTTCAATCGACAATCCCCACCGATACCAGGGATGCCGGGCTCATTTCAGATAATATCGAAGTAAGGAGGCTTCTTAAAATCAGTTGGGTTGTCATTTGTGCGTTTTATTTGGACACATTATCTGGGGGCAGCAAAACGCATAAGCTTCATTTTTAGAGCGCATTTCTAACCTTTTTGTTCAGTGCTAAGGCGACGCTTTTTTGTTGCTTTTTCTTGCCTTTTGAATGAAAAGCAAAAACTACAGTATAAAGCCGGCCTTCTAACATAACCGTTACGAAAAAAGCACTACAAATCAACAAATGTCTATGTAGCTGTCTATTTTGTATAACAGTTCTCAGTATTTTGTTTCGTTCACATGGGACGGTTAGTATTCATGGACTGTAGCAGTTTCACTTACAATTAACAGCACAGCATACAGAGTTTATCTATAAAGCAAATTCTAGTTTCGCAAATCCACTGATTTGCACACTTACTAGGGACTGCACCAAACAAGTTTGTGAATGTAGACTATAGTACGACCAATAAAAGGTGTGTACAAACTTCGACCGTTTATAGCAGATTAACCTTTGGAGTAAACCCCAACAATGTATATATTTTTAGAATCCTCAGGAACCCGAGATTTCGAAAATCTGGAAAAATTCGGAATTCCGGGTTTCATTCACGGAAAATTAGAAATTTTTGGTTTTTCGCCCAATTTTTATCGCAATCAAAATTTTGTCATCAGAATCGAATAGAGCTCGTCCAGCTGCATATTTTTGTTCTTAGAAATGTTTCACGAAAATGCACCCAATTTCCGGAATTCCGGGTTTTCAAAATTTCCTGATTTTAACATTTTTCTCCAATGCCCACAAGATGGGTATCATTCGAAAGCTCTTATCGGGCTGAACAACTTTTGTAATAGAATGAACTCTTGAAAAACTCAATTCCCGGAATTCGAGAAACCCGGATTTTCCGGATTTTAAAAATTTTCTCCAATGCCCCACAATATGGGTATCAATCGAAAGCTCTCGATGAGCTGAACAAATCGTGTAATAGAACCAATGTCTGAAAATGCACCCAATTCCCGAAATTCACGAATTCCGGATTTCACTCGAGCTTGGAAGGTATTAGCGAATTACGAGAACTAAGCTCATTTCTGCAAGTTGGTTCTATTACGAGATTTGTTCAGCTCATCAAGAGCTTTCGAATGATACCCATATTGTGGGATATTGGAGAAAATTTTTAAAATCCGGAAAATCCGGTTTTCTCGAATTCCGGGAATTGAGTGCATTTTCAAGAGTTCATTCTATTACAAAAGCTGTTCAGGTCGATAAGAGCTTTCGAATGATATCCATCTTGAAAGTATTGGAGAAACTTTTTAAAATCCGGAAATTTTGAAAACCCGGTATTCCGGAAATTGGGTGCATTTTCGTGAAAAATTTCTAAGAACAAAAATATGCAGCGGGATTAGCTCTATTCGATCCTGAAAACAAAATTTTGATTGCGATAAAAATTTGGGGAAAAACTAAAAATTTTAGATTTTCCGTGAATGAAACCCGGAATTCCGGATTTTTCCGGATTTTTAAAATCTCGGGTTCCTGAGGATTCTAAAAATATATATTGTTGGGGTTTACTCCAAAGGTTAATCTGCTATAAACGGTCGAAGTTTGTACACACATTTTTTGGTCGTACTTTATAGTAAAAGACAAGGGGCTTTGCGAGCGTGAGTTAAAATAGTTAAGAGGTAAAAATTTTAACTCGTAACCTAGCAGGCGAGTTAAAGTGAACTGTTTAACTCTTTTAACCACATGCGCAAAAAGCATTGAGTTAATTTTAACTCTTTTAACTTGTTTAACTCGCTGCGCGAAAAGGCCCTAAGTTAGATTTCTGAATGGAAATAAAACAGTAGCTAGCCTTCTGTTAATCCACAAAGCTATCTAAATGTGGTTTGGTTTGGTTGGGATTTAGTTAGTTTCTTAATTGCGGGGTATGTTCTGTATTTTCTGTTTTGAATTACAGTAAACAACTTTTTAAAAGATTTGTTAAATTTTCCGGGGGTTCCTGTTGCGCTACTGTCAGCAAGTAGTGTTTGAGAACGGCTGGCCGAGGCAGGCCGGCATGCCAGACCAAGTTTTGCGTCGATCGGCCGTCGGCCGTAATAACAGCTTCAGCACTATTAGCAGCTTCCAGTCTCTAAGTTTTTCCATTTAATATTACTCTTTTTTGGAAAATGAGAAGTGATATGTGAATTTGTATATAGTTTCAATTTTTATCTAGGTTAAGTAAGACTATTTTGACTAATTGAGTTGCTGTATTTCTAAATTACTGTCCCATATAATCGTGTCATTTTCGTCTGTGGAGCAAATCTATGGCAAAATCATTTGAAGAGTGGTGTCGCGAATATAACTCTGAGAGCAGCGACCTGGATTGGGTATTTGGTTCGAGCTCAGAAGACTCCGACGCAGAAGTGGGTGTTTTCAGAAAAGGGGAAGATCGTCACGATTCACGGTGCACAGTTTCTCGAAAGCAATAAATTTTAATTTGAGAATTTGAGAAAAGGGCTGCCGCTACGCGCTATTCTCGATGCTGCTGGTCGCTTTAAAACCGTGGCTACTGGGAAATCTTGTGACAACGGAAGTTGTCTCCTATAGGTGTCAAGGCTAACTAGTGGTTGGTTACACGTAACAACAGATCGTGACAACTCACACTTTCTGTTGAACCAACGCTATGTTTATTGTTTACTATTGCGTTCTCAGAACGAAATCGGGTCATGGCCCAAACGCGTTGTCACCAGCTGTCACAACGTTTCTTCACTGGACACCAACAACATTGAGACCATAGGATAACGTGGGGGGATTGGAAGGGTGAAGACACCCTCTTCGGGGCAGGCAGACCCCCGTAAAACTTTGAATTTTGAGGGGTATACCCTTTGTTGAGGTCAGGGTAGACCCCCTCCCCAGAATTGGACCTCGTGTTAATGTATGGTTGACACAATACTGTAGCAACGAGTTGTGACAATGCGTTGTGGAAACTCGTTGTCAGAAGTTTGTCATATGTAACCGTAACCACGGCTTAAACGACACCACATGATGATGCAGTGGGACAAGACTTGCTTTTTAGTTTCATTTAAAGTTCAATCCTTCTCATACATGGAACAATACTGCCCAATATACATAACTTTGTTGGGTAACGATAATGTTAAATTTGTCTTTTTTACAGAGCAATCCTAATCCTCCTCCTCCAAAGCCGGCTCCAAGATTCAACTTTAATCAGGCGGTTTCCGAAACTGCAGCTGTAGAAGCTGTGTCGTCGTCGTCTTCATCTCCTGAGATCGTTGCACCTGTGCAAACTGTGCCGCAGAAAAGAGATACCTCCAGTAAAGATAATGTTGAACCTCCCAAAGTTGCTAAAATAGAAAAATCTGCCAATGAAACAAATGAAAAAGAAGGTTTGTATTGTTTTTTTTAATTCAGGTTTAGCTTTTATTGCATTATATATTATTAGCAAGAGTGCATAATTGCACTATATATTAGAAGAAGAGTAAGCCACTAGAGGGCTTCTCTTCACTGCATTGCGTAACGGTGATCCGACCACAATACGCGAATGTTCCCCCGTTTGGGGAGGGGGGTCGACCAAATCGACATAGCATACCCCCCCTCCGTGTGGTGGGGGGGTAGCCAAAAAGAGGTCCCCGTTTGGGGGGGGGGGGGTAGCCAACAGCCAATCCGATTGCAGAAACCCCCCTCCGTTTGGTGGGAGGGGGGGGGGGTAGAGCAGAGGATTACGGTAGTTTTTGTTCTATTCGAAAATGGGTCCCCGTTTGGGGGGGGTTGCTCAAGCAGGCTAAGTTTTGTTGATTCTGAGTGGGTGTTGGCGACCCCCCCCCAAACGGGGACCACTTTTTGTGACCCCCCCCCCAACCGGGGACCCCTTTTGCACCACACCCCCCACCAAACGGGGACCTCTTGTGTCGACCCCCCCCCAAACGGGGACCTCTTGTGTCGACCCCCCCAAACGGGGACCCTTTTTCAAAAGCCAAAATCAGCCTGCCTACCGCCCCACCAAACGGGGAGGGGGTTTCTGCAATCTGATTGGCTGTTGCCTACCCCCCCCCCACCAAACGGGGAGGGGGTATGATTTGTCGACCCCCCCCCCCCCCACCAAACGGGGGAACATTCGCGTATTGTGGTCGGAGCACCGTTACGCAATGCCAAGAAGAGGAGCCCTCTAGTGGCTTACTCTTCTTCTAAATAGAAGAAAATCATGGACTCTTGTTATTAGGTATAGGCATTTTTCACATATACTTTTGTTAAATTGTGCATGGTTTGAACTAATTTATATTGGATTGCCAACATTTGAGACCGTTGGGGTTGGGCTACTAGTTGTGCCCGGGTCTTGAAGCGGGCCTCCGGGATCGGGTCGGAGTTGCATCGGGCCGGCCCCGGCGCGGTTGTTGCAGCAGCAGGCCAGGTTGGGTCCGATCCGATGAGGTCCATCAAATTTTTTCAAATTATCTTCACTAGAAAGAAAGTCGAATTTAAGCTAAACACTGACCATAGACAAACAGCCAATGCCACTTATTTGCTGATACATAGTCAAAATTAGAGATTTCTGATTTGTTCCTTTAGTTGCAAGCAGTTACAATGCCATGATGAGTCTGGTAACAGGGAAAGGAAGAGCCTCGGAGTCGTCCTCAGAAACGGATTCAGATGATGCCGCTTCAAGAGCCATGAAGGGATCTTCTCCCATTTCTATCACACCTCCGGAATCTGAACGGTTACAAATTACAATTTTTTATTTTTTAAATCGAACGCAGTCCTGTTGGGAAATACAAGTGACTATTTTGTTCCCTACATTGCGTTCTTTACTGTGACGTGACTGTTACATTTTTGAGACCGAATCAGTTACAGTAACTTGTGTTAAGTTTTTCCAGACGTCTAGAAAAGTCAACCATTCTACCAGAAACAACGGCAAGCTTATTTACTTAATGTCGGTTTCTTGTAAGGAATCGTTCTTCTCCAATTTTGTATTAATTATAGTCCGCTCCAACTATATATTTACGTATACCCATAAACAACCCGTGGTTCGGTTACGTTTGGACTCTTTTAGGCCCTTCTGAGATTGCTGTTCTCTCTGGGTCTTTTCAAAAAATAGTAGAGTAGAGTTGAAATTAACTCGATCCCTATACTCTACTCTGCTCTACCCTTTCTTGAAAAGGCCCTCTGATTGTTTTTGATTTTGGATATTGACTAACTTCAATGATACTCTTACAGAAAACCTACCGCTGCTTCGTCTCAAAGCATTTTTGGAAAGCCAGCAGCTAAAGAAAAGACTGTAAAGGAAGCTTCCACCGTTAAAGTAGCTGATTCTGGTCCAAGCAAACCAGTTGCTGAAAAGTAATTTTATTCTTATTTTACTTGCATTATTTCGTTAAAGGTTATAAAATCTCGGATTAATAATTTAAGAATCCGAATTTAAAATTAGCTATTTGGCTTTTTAATCCGAAGGCGTAGTAATGAAACAGAATTGGACTAAAATTGAAATCTTAGGTGCTTATTCATGAAATATGGTTAAATTCTATCCGGTTAGATTTGTAGAACACGGATCTGTATAGCTACTGATTCTTTTATTTCAGAGAAGATTTCCTTGCAAAGTTGTTTCCCGACAAATTTGGATCAACACCGGCAACTAAGGCTGGCAATGATAGAGCTAAAAGTAGAATTGCTATTCTGTCGGATATACTAAAATGGTCCCTTTCCTAATAAATTTTTATAGACATACTAGAGGGTGCAAGTGGATATTGTATATGGTATATACGGACCAATATATATGTATAATGTTAAGGTTTGCTTAATTTTATCATTATTTCAGAGTTAGCCATGAATACAGATTCAGAATCCGACCCAATGGACAAAATAAAAGCCAACGATTCTGACAGCGATTTTGATTTCTATAATTAATGTTGAAATAAAGAAAGAAAGGAGTTGGACATTTTGTGTCTGTACCTGTCTAGTTTAATCTTTGTACATTAATGCCATATATTGTTAAAAGCACAAGAGAAAAATATATTGTGTTACCTAAATGTATAGGTTACGAATTAAAATAGAAGGTGTAGGTAACTGTTACTGACTTTTAAAAGGGCGTCTTTTTTCTATCCAGATCACTGTTTATTGTCTGTTCCCTGACGCAGAGTTGTAAGCAGGTACGATTTTCGGCGTGCTATCCGCCACACTTTCCTTGTTTGATTTTTAAGAGGTGGAACACAATTGTAAGTGTAAACTGGAAAATTTTTGTTACCCAATATTGTTGCAAAGCTGCACACAGCGTTTTCTGGCTCGCCGAACACGAGTCAGAAGTCCGTTTTTCGATTCAGCCTATTCTTATCTCAGTACAAGCAAAATTGAACAAGGTTAGTAGAGTTATACTAACATTTAGGAAGGGGAACAATTTACCTGAGTCTCACTGAAACTAGAAACGCCCAATGAAACAGTGCAAATAGCAGAACCTTAAACTTACAACTTAATGTCAAATATATAATAGCTAATATCAAACTAACGCAAAGCTGAATAAAAAGGGGATTCCTATTTGAACTCAGTTTGGTCGAAAACATAGTCGTACGAAGTTTTAGCTCGATTTGTCAAAATAAAAATTTTGGTACCCGAGAGGGAAACTGGAAGAGATCCGAGCGCGAGCGGTTTTGCCTGATTTATTCTTTAAAATTGCATAGGAATATTATTCATGTAGTGCATTTGAAGAGATATAGAGCTCAGCTGTATACACTGTTGCGTTTTGCATAGTTTAGGGCTAGGCCTCCCAACATGAACCGTGCGATTAAGGATCCGCTCAGTGAGGCCGCTGCTATGCTAAACACTTTGGTCTAGGAAGGACAAGGAGGTCCATTGTATAAGGTTATGTTATTTTTGTACGCTTAGAGTTACAACCCAATGAGTTCTGATCAGGATTATCATAGGTAGCAGCAAGAGTTCTTAATTCTATTAGATTAGATTAGATTAATATATTAGAAGAAGACTGAGCCACTGGAGGGGCCTGGACGCAGTGACCATGACATTTGAAAGAAAACGATACAGTGTTCATTATAGTTTTACATAAAATGTTTTGTAGTGTTAAATTGAAAACGTTAAACGTTGCGTACAACTTAATTCAACGGGATATATAAGTATATAACATTAAACAGGACTGGGATTGAAATTAAAAATATATGAGCTGAACCGGTGCACCACCACGCGCTTGAAGAAGATCATAAATCTCACATAATTTAAAACAAACGTTTCTCGTTGATCCTTTGGAGCTTCGTGACATCGTCATGTGTTGTGTGGTCGAGTCGAACATGGTCCAATTCTACAAGCGTTCGCTGCTACCAAGAGTTCATAATTCTATTAAGAGTGAGCCACTAGAGGGCTCCTCTTCTTGGCATTGCGTAACGGTGCTCCGCCCACTATTTTCCCCGAATGTTCCCCGTTTGGGGGGGTCGCCCAGTTGGACAAAGCATACATACCCCTCCGTTTGGTGGAGGGTAGCCAAAATGAGGTCCCCGTTTGGTGGAGGGTAGCCAAAAGAGGTCCCCGTTTGGTGGGCGGGGGAGGGTAGAGAACAGCCAATTAGATTGCAGAAACCCCCTCCGTTTAGGGAGGGTCTAGCAAAGGATTACGGTAGGTTTTGTTCTGTTCGAAAGTGGTCCCCGTTTTTGGTGGGTGGGGTGGGTCGCCAACAGCCAATCAGAATCTACCAAACTTAGTCTGCTTGAGCGACTCCCCCCCCCCAGAACGGGGACCTCCTGCATCCCCCCCAAACGGGGAGAGGGTTTCTGCAATCTGATTGGCTGTTGACTAAATGACTACCCCTCTACCAAACGGGGAGGAGGTATGTTTTGTCGACCCCCAAACTGGGGAACGGAACATTCGCGTATTGCGGTCGGAGCACCGTTATGCAATGCCAAGAAGAGGAGCCCTTGTGAACTATTTTCTATTATTTCCTTTAAATTCTATTTGAAATTATCAAAATGTAGTGTTATCTTTATGAACGATAAATGTAAAATTGTCCTTCTGTGTAGGAACCTCGGTTCCTAGCTAATTTCATGTCCGCCATTGAAAGTTAATGAAAGGTCAGTCTCCTCAAATTTGTCACACAGAGCGGCGGCTCTTCTATCAGGTTTTCGCTATTCAACGGGGGTTTTCCCTTCAGGT